>SNQJ01S0059268.1:63260-81199 GCA_010110895.2 Picea sitchensis | reverse complement strand
TTAAAATTCTAGGCGATTAAGCAATTCTAGAGTATCACCTCTGTGTATTGGTCTATCATTTTCCTTTCGACAACCCTACTTTGTCTGTGTTTTTGTTTTTTACATCTCCCAAAAGATGATAGTGACATGCCTTCATCGATATTGGTATCTCTATGTTTCAAGATCAGCCTGCGGTTGAATAACATCGATTCTTGGGCTTGAACGACGACTTACTTACCTTTACAAATTTATTATAAATGAGAGTGACCCCGAAATTGATGTACGGGGTGAGACTGTGATAACCAATGCCGTGTATCCAGGTATAGATATAATTTTTGACGAGTTTTGGGTGCGACATTTAATGCCTATGGTAATAATAACGAATGAGAATTTAGATTATAGCGTATCGAGACATTAATATGATTCTAGCGATTTTTATGTGTGCCTTTTAATGCCTACAGAAAACATAATGACTGTGAATTAAGATTGCAGCGTATCCAAGTATTAAAATTATTTTAGCGATTTTATGCGTGCCATTTAATGCTCATAGTAAGCACAACGATAGCGAATTCAAGATTGTAGTTTGCCCAGTAATCATAATGATGGTGATTTATTGATTGCAGTATCTCCAGGTATTGTTAAATTTTAGCGGTTTTATGTTAGCCATGTAATGATTTCCCGTAATCATAATGATAGAAAATTAATGACTATTCTCGTTGAATACATTATAGTTTGAATATAGTGGTAAAACCTGTTATCCTATTTCTAAAGTTCATCTAAATCATAACGATTATTAAATATTAAAAATTGTCATATTGAATTATAATTGCAAAAGCAGTGGTGTTTTGAAGATGATATTGAAGGACCTTTTTTTTTAATCCCACAAACTACTAGTTAAATCTCAAACACTTTGAGTAGTGGAGTCTTGAATATTTCGGAAAATTATCTAATTATTGGTTATGATATGATCTATGTATTCAATGAAACCATTTTTGTGCCTACCCGAGTTAATAAGAGTACAAATATTGGTAATACTACAAAATACCTTACACTCTAAACTTTCAAAGGTTTAACGAGACACAACAACTTAGGAAGACTTTCAAAATTTCTAGTAATACTAGCCATCTTGTATCTTGCAGTTTCTCATTTACATCTTAAAATAATTCACAATTGGAACGCCAACTGAGATACATATCCTTTTAGGGGCTTCATTTAAAGTACTCTAATTGATATCTTTACAGGTGGTTGATTGATGACCCTAGGATTTTCGTGTTATTTTCATTAAAAGTTGTGATTGCCAAAAAGTATGAGACTATGTCGTTATAAGAATGGTAATATTTTACTATAAGCATCATTTGTTGAGATGTTATAAATAGGGTTCATTTTTTTTAGGGAACTATGATTCAAGGGTACAATTGCAGGTTCTTCCTAAATTATTATTTCAATAACTAGTTACAACTTGATACTAGTATGTTAAACCGAGAGAAACTCTTGCGCAACAATCACCGAAAAAGAAGTGTTGACACTTGAAAGAACATAGCACCACTTACTTAGGAAGGTTGTTTTCTCTAATGATGAGATTCAACATGCATATCGGTAGTTTATGCGTACAAAGGTTACTTAAGAGTGTACTCTTATGCGTGCAAAAAAAAAGTTGCACTTTCTGCTTCGCTGGTAGTCATAACGACGGGGTGGTTACACATAACGCCTAATAATCATAATCAAATGCCTAATAGTATAATAATATGGATCACTTGAAATCAAGTGTCCTCAAATAATAAGTTTGCTCAGTGTCCGCAAGAGCGGGATGTTACAATTTACTTCATGTAATTTACGATTTAATTACATGTGTATTAAAGCATGATATTGAGTTACAAAAAAACCAATGATGGGGCCCTATCTTCTTTTGTGAGGGTACCCATCATCCATTCCTGGGTCCACTCCTCCCCTTTATACTGTGGACGGATCGTTGCTTAAACGTTGCAGAAAATTCTTCTATGCCAAATATAAGGTAAGTATCATTCACTTGCTTAATATTTAATATTTATTTTTATTCGATTAATTTAACACAGTTTACTGAATCTATCGCTTTCCATTTGCAGGACTAAATAGTTCTAAGGAAACAAATCAAGGGGATCACCTTTCTTGAAAAAGGTATTCGAGTTCTGATTATGGCATTTTAAAAATGCTCAGGTTCTGTTTAATAGTGGTATTAGGTCCTTACCCTAGGGTAATCTGTTGTAATAGCTTGAACCATGATTTTTTGGTTGTACAGATTATTTATGATTTTATTATTAAATGAACACACATATTTCTGAAACCATTTGAATAAGTTGTTAAGCATTGTACAGCCTCTATAGCATGTATTGTATACCATTGAAAATCTTGTTTATAGGTCTTCTGTAATGTAAAAAGGACTGTAAATTTTATGCACTTTGTGTGATCTGATCAATGGAAAAAAACTTATATTCTCATGTAGTTCAAGGATCGATAAAATATTTCTATATATGAATACAATATATGTTCGTGCAACTCCATATATCTATAAATGCATCTATATATACATATTTACCTACAAATACATATATAAGTCATAAAAATATAAATATTCATTCTGGTATTTCCTTTACTTGAAACATGAGCATATCTACAGGTATATGTACAATCAAGCTTTAGATATGAATCATAACACATGAACTCATCCTGCTACTAACAATGATAAACAATAGATATTTATACATTCAATCATTCATTCACATCGAACTAGCTTCACATAAACACATCACACCTCTAATAATTTGTAGTCAACATAATTTAAACCAGACAATAAGTAAAGGTAATTATCTGAATAAAACTAAAGCTGGAACACAAATGGAACAACCAAGTTCCACCCAACCATAGAACAAAACAACCAAATTACTTGCTCCATTCACCCCCTATCCTGACCATGAGTCCATAAGGGTGAATTGAAAATGATCCTCTTTTGCTACAATCCTCCTTTCATATCAGAAAATTCCCTTGCCTCACCCCCAATGGTGTTCATAAAAACAAGTAATATCCTTTCTTCAACATACTAAGCAATGTCCTGCCTCGTCCCGTATGTTGTATATCATCAACATCTTGTGCCTAGGTCTTTTTCCCTCATTGGGAATTTTCGCAACTTTACGATTCCCTAGTTTTCAAGGGTTGCTAGTGGTCAAATTCCTGATTTTCCACTTGTAAAATTCATTCCTAAGGTAACTCAAGTCTGTTCCCCACTCATGGAGTGATGGTCAATTGTTTTCAACCTGGTTGTTCCATTTGTCCTCCAACAATTAATATATAAAAATATTTGTCTTTTACATGTGTCACAGTCAAAGAGTTAGTTGGGAAAATCAAACATTTTACCCAAGGGTCATAAATAATTAATTACAAATAATCAAATTCCAAATTCGGATTTGCCATAAATAGAAAAAATTTCCAAATACGAATTTGCCAAAAATGGAAATTTATTCCTAAATACACATACTTTAATAATTAATTATTTTTGGAAATATTACAACCTCTCATATGTAGTCCTCATGGAGATAATACTTACTTTGGTGAATGGATAGCTTTTGTAATAGGTTTTATAACATTGATAAACATAATTTATGATGGAAGTTAATATTGAACGAGATTCTTTTAATGAAAATACGCTAGTATATAGCGTTGTCTACCCTGCTCAGGATTATGATATTTCTATGAACCATTCTTTACTTAGTTGGGACTATTATTATAGCCAAAGACACATTATGAGCTAGTATTCATTTCTGGTAGGATTTCAATCATTTCTGTTCTCAGTCTTGGCAATAGTAGTATTGTGATCTTTGATAAATTTTTGGAGGGTTTTAGTCAACCATGGTTTTGTTTATATTTCCATATCTGACCACGTAAAGATGTGATGATTATGATGAGGTCTCTCGAATCTAAGAGAGTCCGTCCTGGTTTTACCAATATTATTTGATCCTCAACTCTTGGAAACATATATAACTGCATTTACTATCCACTCGACACAATAAATTAAAGTCACGAAAAATATAGTTTAAGCATTCATCTACTGTTTAAATTTTTCCAAAAATTCAATTTTATATTGTATTTATTCATTGATGTGACCTTTAACTTATGATTTCTGAGGAGATATTAATGGTTAAATATTAATCTTCTCTAAAGGCATACACAAATTTAACTAGTACCCCATGGGTTGAAATAACCTTTGCACATAGAGGTAAACTGGCTATGAAATAAATACTTTCAATAAATAAATTATTAAATAACTCTATGTTGACCCTTCGTGATTTTTTTTCTAAAGGTAAAGGTTGTGGAACGTATTTTATATGCCATCCAATGTACTCGGGTTCCATTACTTAGATCTACATACGTACTTCTCCCGTAAATTTTGTGAACATAATTTGATTAGTCGATTACTAGGAAGGAACTCTTCCTTGAGCAAATAGAAATATGATTTATATTTAATATAAATCAGTATATGAGTAGATAGAAAAAAAATGGTTTCTCTTCTTTACACTTTATTGTACACCATTAAATGTATAAGCGAGCAGATAATATAATATTTTATTATCTGAATATTATGAAAATTTTCTCTACCTTCATGAACCCAAAGTCATTTATATGATTTCTGTATTGACGTTTTTTTGAGCAACTTTACTGTTGAAGAGGTACTCGAATTCCGATATTTAGATTATGAGGAATTTCCATGAGTCTGAAAAATGTATGAGATAGGACTTCTTATAAATACTATTCCATAAAGAATATTTTCCTCTTTGTTTTAATAAGTACTGAAATCTATTTTTCATCAATAATTCTACAGATCAATTGTACGTATTTATAATATATTTTATTTGTTTACGTGTTGTAAAATTCATGTGTTCTAATTCAAATAAAATTGGAAATTTTATCTATATATTTATATGTCAGAAAATTTGCATGTTATTTTAGTTAGACTAGTATGCCCTAGGATTTTCTCTGATCTACCATTCAAACTGCAATGTAGAAATTCATCAATGATATATATATATATAATGCACAAATCTCTTAACCATATGATAACTTCTGAGATCCAACCTTATTTGCAACTAGTTAATGAACATAATATACATATCTCAACCAGATTCACCGGAAACAAATGGAACAACCACGTCGTAGATGCATAATATCTAAGTTACTTGTCCTGATCACCCCTAATCTTGACTATGACTGCATAAAGGTGAACTAAGCTCCACTCCTTAGCCAATGTACCTCTATAAAACTAAAAAAACAGAAAATATTTCTATCATTCCCAACATACTAAGAAATGTACTGCCTCCCACATATGTTTTATATCTCCTTTCATTTTCCTAGGACTTTTATTTAATTCATTTCCCTCCTTGGAAATTTGAAGCTTTAGAAATCCCCGATTTTTAGGGGCTTCCAGTGATACATATCAACTTTTGAAACTTGTCAAATACAACTTCGAGTTAACTCCAACATGTTCCCCACTCATGGAGTCAAAGTTAGCTATCTTTAACTTGTTTTTTTCATGAGTTTCTTGTATTTATGAAATAGACATTTTTGTCTCTTACATCTATCCATCAAAAGAGGAAAGTTGGAAAGTAAAATTGTTCCACAATAATTTAAACAATAACAGTTAAATGTATTAGTAAAAACAATTACGAATTTACATAAATGAATATTATTCAATAAAATGTCTAATACTTGAGGATATTATATCCTCTCCCCCTTAAGAATAACATTTTCCTCGGTGTTATTTCCAGCTGCACCATGTTCCAATCAATGATGTGAGTAGGATCATGAATATAATTTTTTAATAATGAAACATTAAAAAAATTATGAATTTTCAAATTCGCACGGAGGGTAATTTGGTATGCCACTGGTCCAATTTGAGATAATAGTTCGAATGGTCCACAAAACCTTGGTTCCAACTTGGAATGACTCCCTAAATTTAATGAGATCTATTTTTTATTAACTTTAAGGTATACATGTTCTCCAACATTAAATTTCTTATGTCGTCTTTCTTGATTTGCATATATTTTGTATCGATATTTCACAACCTTTAAATTCCGTTGCACCTTATTAACTATCTATTCCATTTCATGGAGCATTTCTAGTCCAATCATTATTCAGTCAACTGGATTATCCCAACTAATCAGAGTTGTACATTTCCTGCCATATAAAACTTTGAAAGGACTCATTTTTGTCGATGCTCGATAGCCTTTATTGTATGTGAATTTGATTGAGTGTAGGTACTCTTCCCACTTAGTTGGTTTCATTATTACGTACATTCATAACACATATTCAATAATCTGGTTTGTACGTTCTGTTTGTCCATTCGTTTGTGGATGATAACTTATGCTAAAATTCAAATTTGTTTCGAGACTTGAAAACAATCCATTCCATAAATTTGATGTAAATTTGACATCTCTATCTGAAATCACCATTTTAGGAATTCCATGCAATCCAAATATTTATTTCATAAAAATTCCATTCATATTAATAGCTTTATAAGTAGATTTCAAAGGTATGAAGTGAATAGACTTATTCAATTTATCCACAACTACCATAATCAAATCATGTTGTCTTTGAGTTTTAGGAAAACCTTTAATGAAATCCATAGAAATAATTTCCCATTTCCATTATGGAATAGGTAAAGGTTGTAATAAACTTGATGGATGTTGATGTTCAACTTTCACCTATTGACAATTTAAACGTTTATATAAATAATCAATTGTTTTAGTTTTCATATTAGACCAATAAAATTGTTTCCTCAAGATTGTTATCATTTTATGATATCCTCAATGGACAAAATAAGGCTTTTTATGCAACTCATTTATAATTAAAAAATTTAAATCAGTAGAATTAGGCACATATAATTTTCTTTTGAACCTTAATATTCCATTTTTGTCGATGGTCTAATCCATACCATCCAAATTTCCTTCATTTTTCAACAATTGTTTTGTTGTTTTGATGTATTCTGCATCAATTATGCTTTCATATTTAATGATTTCCTCAATATCACTTTCTCTTTTACTCGTGATAATTTCATATATTGCATTAGTTCTTCGACTAAGTGCATCTTTGACTTTATTCTCCTTCCCTTTGATATGTCGAACTTCAAAATCAAACTCGCTTAAAAAGGATAACCACCTTGCTTGTCGTGCATTGATATGTTGTTGACTAAACAAATGTTTCACAATGTTGTTATATGTTAATAATAATAATTTCCCTCTCATTAGGTATTATTGCCACATTTTTAGTGCATGAATTACAACCACTAACTCGAGGTCATGAGTTACGTAGTTCCTTTCATGTTCCTTCAATTTTTGAGATTCATAACAAATTACATGTTTGTCTTGTGATAATACACCTCCTAAACCTTCTTTATGAGAATCTAAACAAACTATAAATTATTTATAAGGATCAACCACTTTGACTATTGGTGTCGTAGTTAATAATTTCTTCAATCTATGGAAATTGTCTTGACATTTTTATGACAAAATAAACTTTACTCCCTTCTTCTGCAATGATGTAACGTGGCTGGAAATTTTGGAAATTCCTTCGATAAACCATCGGTAATAACTTATAATTTGCATGAATTATCGTATATCTGCTAATTTCTTACGCACATGCCATTCCATAATATCTTTAATCTTTTTGGGATCCACTGTAATTCCATCCTCTAATATTATATGCCCCAAATACTGTATTTTTCTTTTATAAAAGTCACATTTGTCAAACTTAGAATATAACCTATGCTCCCTTAGAGTTTGTAATGCTATTTTCAAGTGTCGTTCATTCTCTTCTTACATCTTCGAATAGATTACTATATCATCTATAAATATAAACAAAAATTTATCCAAGTATTGGATAAATATATTATTCATTAGAAACATGAATTTTTTTGGTGCATTAGTGAGACCAAAGGGAATTACCACAAACTTGTAGTGTCCATAATGTGTTTTAAAACTTGTTTTATTAATATCTTCATCCTTTATTTTGATTTGGTGATAACAAGACCTTAGATCCAAATTAGAGAAGTTTTTGCTCCTCCAACTTGGTCAAATAAATCATTATTCCTAGGTAATGGATATTTATTTTTAATCATCGTTTTATTCAATTGATGATAGTCGATGCACAATCGGAGAGTTCCATATTTATTTTTGACAAATAATATTGGAGTTTCCCAAGGTGAAACACTTGGTATAATGTATTATTTATCCAGTAATTCACGTAGCTAGATTTTTAACTTAGTCAATTCATGGATACACATTATGTAGGGTGACTTGGATCAGTGAAGATCCAAGTATTAAATCAATAGAAAAGTATATCTCTCTTTTTGGAGGTAATTTAGGTATTTTGTAACGTCATGGCGATCCTCCCTTGTAGAACAACAACTCAGAAGTAGCAGTTGCAATTTTTTTTTTAGCAGGTGTGTGTGTGCGGCGTGTAAGAGGAAGCAGTTCTTAACAGCTCTCACGTTGCCACTTAGATGATAACAAGGCATAAAAGCGAATGAACGCCACAAGGCGACATACGACCTACTTGATGACACCAAAGCAATAATGCCACCCGATGACTAACAAGACGCAAGCAAGACGAACACCACAAGACGACATACGACATACAACAGTGACACCAAGCAATAAACGTCTCTAGACATAAGGTGCACAACGGGTAACCACAAGCATTTAACGACACACTGGGTTATGCACAGTATGAACACAGAGGCAAGAATCCATGGTAGTAGATTTTACTATTTCTGCACAGGAAAGCAAGGCGTTTAATCTTAGTCCTCTACTCCGGAGAGAGAGAATGTCAAATAGGCTCCTGGCCAACTGCTCAGGCAGGAACTAGTAATCTCTGTCAGGTGTGTCGCAAGAGTGGAAACCCTGCCTTTAAAGGGCCTGAGACTCTTGATACGACACTCGATTCTTTACGCAAAAAAAACAATCAACAATAAGTAAAACTGGCTACCCCTCCATCCTACCCTGCAATGGTTAGGACCTCCAAGACACATAAGCAACGCTCAAGCCCAGGTTCCCATCGATTTTAACCATTTAAGGTCTCAGTGCTGGCGACCGTTCTGAGGAACATGGAGGTGTCTACATCCCACCCGACAAAACATACCAAACAACTAACTGATCACAATCAAGTACAACATAAATAAGAAGAACAATTACGTCCCTTACGGAAGGCGCGTGACAAAGGACTCCGACAACGAAACCCAAGTTCAACATTATTTAAATGAACAACAACCCTCATTTACTAACTCCGAGTAATCTATTGTACATAAATCCCGGGGCCTTCCACCATATATGTTTTATCAATAACCATAGTTTACACTAACATTACAATAAGATAACCATATCATTACATTTCTAATTACAATAACATTGCAATAAAAACAATGATCGTACATTTCAAATCACCTCAACTCTAACATTGCAATTTATTTATATGGCAAGAACAATACAATTACATAATTCAAAAACAATATATTACAATTACAAATTATAAACAATTATTCAATGACAATCCTTTACGTGTTACCGTAACAACATTACCTAATCAATACCAAAATCAATACACAATCATTACCCTTAATCGTGACATAATCATTACCATAATCATTGCATAGTCTTTACATAATCATCATCATTACACCTTTTACCATTCCATCATATTATTTCCAATTACTTTAACATTACTACCCTTTAAAACCATGATTACTTAACAATTATCCACAATAAAATGATTATTACTTTAACCATTATTACCCTTATCACCATATTACCTTAACTATGATTACTTAACAATTACTACATAATTACATCAACATTTCTTTAACAATTATTTCCTTATAAACCATAATTATTTTAGCAATCCTATTTTAACAATTATTGCATAATTACTTTAACAATGATTGCCTTATAAAACCATAATTAATTCATTAAAACAAATAAAAACAAGACAGTTGTAGGTAACCATCACTTGTCTCTCACTTTGGCAGCATAATTTATGTAGGTATCAATTGTGCTATTCGGCAATAGCTTGGAACAACTGTCTAAAGGGTAGGTTAATATTTTTGGCTCATAATTTTCCAACAGTGTAGTGAATAAAACCTTAATAACAATTTCACTTTAAACCTCCTGCGTTGATGTTAACAATTCCAAAAGTAGCCTTCTCATATATCGATACCTCACCTATACATGCCACATGGACATGAACTAAGACATAATAATTTAATGGATACGCCCGAGACCCGAATGAAAGAAACAACCACACACATCTTATTAAAGATGTCGATAAGTACATCTGGTTCTGTCAAGAATATTCTTAATCATGTAAATCCTTTAGTAAACATCGCTTAAAATAGAGAAGAAATGCGCACAGGATATTACCAGGATATGTTACCAGGATATTACCAGGTTATTAAGGAAACGGGCACAGAGAAGGGGAGTTAATTCGTTTCAACTCAGCATATCGTTGCTGGAAATGCAGGCGGAGTCACCAGGCTGTCGGCGAGGATGCGAGGAGGCAGCTCCAACAGGTTGACAAGGACAGACCCCAGCAGGGCGAACGGTACGGGTTCAAGATTTGGTTATTAATCTAAGCACAGAGGCGTTAATCCAGCCATTACGGCATGCACCTGCAGGGTAATCAACTGAGAGTGGGGCGTGTTTAAAAAACAACACAATTCTGCCAAATGATAGGCGAGTTTAAAGGTACAGTTTGTAAAGGATTAAAAATTATTTCAATATTAAAATGTTTGAATGATATCTATTCATTCATGATGCTGCATTCACATATACACTGATCAAAGAAATAATATAGCCCCGTATGTTAAAATAGCCCCATGACATATGTTAATATGGCATCTAATCAACGATAAAAGTAATCGAAATAAATGTCCTATTAGGCGAACGAATACAAATTGCCAAACAAAATTTTAGAATGCCAAACGAATTCACACACCACGAATTTAGCGAATAAAAATAAAAATTTCCCAGAAATATCAAGCAACGCCAGGAGGGATTTACCCAAAAAAATGGCGTGATAAAGACTCAGATTAATGCCCATGCGCTGGTTGTTGAATCGAGGTGAATCACAGTTTTCTATTGAAGCAGGATTCGATCCATACAAGGCGGCGAAAATTTACGCCCCAACAGAACGCTATCAACCCACTGCAAAAGGGTTTCTTTTAGTGTAAAGTCAATCAAGCCATGGTTGTACAAGTGCCATCGAAGCCAATAGAGGGCTGCTGAGGTTGTATTAGGCAGGAGGGATGGGTAGAGAACACATTGCCTTCGGATTCGAGGTAGCCCGTCGGAACGTTCACAAAAGGGAAAGACAAGATACAAGGGTATACAGACGCACAGTCACAACCACCGATTTAAAATTTGATGCCTGGTCGCATCTTAGATGACGAATAATAATAAAAATAGATAATAAAAAAATAAAAAAATGTGGGGTTGTATACTAAAAACACAACCAGCAACACATGGTCTTCAACCACAACCTCCCAAGGCATACAGACGGGGATTCCAACCCCAAAACGTGGCCAGAAAAATGGGTAGGCAACAATCGAATGGGCGATAGCAATTATGGTTCGTTAAGGGTTGCTTTCATAAGGGAAATCACTACGATAACACATAAGAAAAGAAAAAAGGGTTGAATTCCAAGACACCACACACCGTAATATACAGCCACAAGGGGTAACGCTGAATCATAAGGGTCCCAACCAAGGAACAGTAGAACCCAGCTGACACACTGATCACGATAAACTTAGGAAATGCATTGAACAACAGAAGCTTAAACAAAAATTCATCCATTAAATCACTTTACAGTTCCCTACATAATTTTCTAATGCATTATGCTCAATAAAATAAACGAGCGTACCTTCCCTTGTCGGCCACCTCGAATGAAGTCCCGCGCACTGTGCCGCGTCCCGCACTCCATGTCGCTCCCACTCACTGACTGTAGAGACCTCACCAGTACCTCCCAGTCAATCGCTAGGGGTACTCTGCTTCCCCCTTAGCCCCTAGAGCTGCAAAGGGGCCACACAAGATCTAGAAGATAAATCTAGCTTCTCAGCTCGCCTCGCAAGGCTGAGCTACCACTCCAATCCGAGATGAGAAAAACCCAACTCCTCACAAGAAATCTGTCAAGCCACAATCCGACAGTGTAACGTTACGCTAATCGTTCCTCCTTTTCTTCCTCATCTTCCCTTTCCTTTATAGAAATTTGAGACCCACCTACTTTCCCTAAATCACTATTAATTTAAGTTTTAATGACAATCTTCTAAAAATTCTCTGCCGTCCAAGTGTCACTCATCCCCCACGTTTCTCCAAAATTAGTTTCTTTAAAAATATTAAAAGACTGATTTCCCTCGCCCACCTATAGTCGCTCCTAAAATTACTCCTAGGTGTTCCTAGATTCCCTTACACGCTTTTAATAACTTTCCCTAAAAGAAGTTGCTATTTTAGTTCATTATAGAAAGTTCTTAATTGTTGATTCCTTTTTGCTTTTTACCCTATGTCCCCCACTTTCATTTAATATGTTTCCTTTATTACTAGTTTCCCTATTCCTATTATTTGTTTCTCCCCCCCCCTTTTTTTTTAACCCAAAAAGATAAATGTGCTTATTAATATTTTCATTATATTTCTAAAATCCTAACTTTTATACTCCCACACTTTAAATAATTTTATTTCTTCTTTATAAATTAAAAACCATGGGTTTCAATTAATTTATCTCCCTCATTACTTTACCCCCCCTTAATTTAAGAAGACTTTAACTAATACTTAGGAGGGTTTTGGTTTGCGTCCTTATGTTTATTTTTGTAGGGTCCTTTCTTAAGGCTAATGAAATTTTATCTTAGAGATGTTTTAAGTTTAGATTTATATTTGAACGGGGTGACAATTAATTAGGGGAGTCGTTTTGATAATTTCTTAAGGCGTTAAGGTCTTAGGGTCATCTAGGTTGTCTCATCATCATCATCAATGCGACGTGCCCTTCAAGACGCACTACGTGCTCCAAGGGTGCCACTCGCCTTGTTTGCTTCTATTGTGCGACGTGCCCTTCAGGATGCACCACGTGCTCCAAGGGTGCCACTCGTTGACTTGTGTTTCTTTTTCTTGACGTGCCCTTCAGGATGCACCATGTGCTCTAAGGGTGCCACTCGTCGACTTGACTGATTGGTAGACATCTATAACCCCTGGAGTCAACACTCCNTCGTAGTCTGTCCTCATGGCATCGTGGATCCTCTCGAACTAGGTAATCGTTAACCTACAACTCGATCCACAGCGGGAGTGCTAGTAGGCTGTGGCAGGGCTACTTTCCACACCTCTCCCTCAACCTCTCTGGAAATCATGTGTGGCCCCTTTACTTCATATGTGAGTCTGGTTGGAAATCTATCATCAACCTACATCGTCAACCATCATGTCAGAACATGTCAACAACATATCATCAAATCAATAAAAATATCACGGTAAATAAATCATCCTAAATAGCACACTCCTTGACTCAATCCGGAGTCCAAGGGGTTCCACCAATGCCTCTGCATCCTCAAGGTCCAACCCTGCACACTCAATACAACTGAGTCAATAGCACCTGTCTAAATCGAGTAGTGAAAACATCATGTCGTCTATCATAACGCATCATAATCAAGTATAAATGTATTAACATAAGAAAAGTCTAGATCACTTGCGAGCAAGTGTCCTCAAATAATAAGTTTTCTCATTGCTTCAGAGAGGGATGTTATATACACCCCCTCTTGGTCTAAAATCCGTCCCTAAGTTTCTCAGTAACGTCCTCCTTGTTAAGACAACAACTCCGTAACAGGTGCAAATTTTATTTTTTTTGTTTAAGGTGTGTGCGCGCGTGTAAGGAGGAAATAGACAACTTGACTCTACGTCGCCACCCGACGACTAACAAGACGAAAGCAAGACGAACACCACAAGACGACATACAACAGTGACACCAAGCAATAAACGTCTCTAGACATAAGGTGCACAACTAGTAACCACAAGCATTTAATGACACACTGGGTTATTCATAGTACGAACACAGAGGGAAGAATCCATGGTAGTAGATTTTACTATTTCTGCACAGGAAAGCAAGGCGTTTAATCTTAGCCCTTTGCTCCGGAGAGAGAGAATGTCAGATAGGCTCCTGGCCGACTGCTCAGGCAGGAACTACTAATCTCTGTCAGGTGTGTCGCAAGAGTCGAAACCCTGCCTTTAAAGGGCCCGAGACTCTTGATACGGCACTGGATTCTTTACGCAAAAAACAATCAAAAATAAGTAAAACTGACTACCCCTCCATCCTACCTTGCAATGGTTAGGACCTCCAAGACACATAAGAAACGCTCAAGCCCAGGTTCCCATCGATTTTAACCATTTAAAGTCTCAGGGCTGGCGACTGTTCTGAGGAACATGGAGGTGTCTACATCCCACCCGACACAACAGACCAATCAACTAACTGATCACAATCAAGTACAACATAAATAAGAAGAACAATTATGTCCCTTACGGAAGGCGCGTGACAAAGGACTCTGATAATGAAACCCAAGTTCAACATTATTTAAATGAACAACAACCCTCATTTACTAACTCCGAGTAATCTATTGTACGTAAATCCCGAGGCCTTCCACCATATATGTTTTATCAATAACCATAGTTTACACTAACATTACAATAAGATAACCATATCATTACATTTCTAATTACAATAGCATTGCAATAAAAACAATGATCGTACATTTCAAATCACCTCAACTCTAACATTGCAATTTATTTATATGGCAAGAACAATACAATTACATAATTCAAAAACAATATATTACAATTACAAATTATAAACAATTATTCAATGACATTCCTTTACGTGTTACCGTAACAACATTACCTAATCAATACCAAAATCAATACACAATCATTACCCTCAATCGTGACATAATCATTACCATAATCATTGCATAGTCTTTACATAATCATCATCATTACACCTCTTACCATTCCATCATATTATTTCCAATTACTTTAACATTACTACCCTTTAAAACCATGCTTATTTAACAATTATCCCCAATAAAACGATTATTACTTTAACCATTATTACCCTTATCACCATATTACCTTAATTATGATTACTTAACAATTACTACATAATTACATCAACATTTCTTTAACAATTATTTCCTTATAAACCATAATTATTTTAGCAATCCTATTTTAACAATTTTTGCCTAATTACTTTAACAATGATTGCCTTATAAAACTATAATTAATTCATTAAAACAAATAAAAACAAGACAGTTGTAGGTAACCATCATTTGTCTCTCACTTTGGCAGCATAATTTATGTAGGTATCAATTGTGCTATTCGGCAATAGCTTGGAACAACTGTCTAAAGGGCAGGTTAATATTTTTGGCTCATAATTTTCCAACAGTGTAGTGAATAAAACCTTAATAACAATTTCACTTTAAACCTCCTTTGTTGATGTTAACAATTCCAAAAGTAGCCTTCTCATATATCGATACCTCACCTATACATGCCACATGGACATGAACTAAGACATAATAATTTAATGGATACGCCCGAGACCCGAATGAAAGAAACAAGCACACGCATCTTATTAAATCTGTCGATAAGTACATATGGTTCTGTCAAGAATATTCTTAATCATGTAAATCCTTTAGTAAACATCGCTTAAAATAGAGAAGAAATGCGCACAGGATATTACCAGGATATTACCAGGTTATTAAGGAAACGGGCACAGAGAAGGGGAGTTAATTCATTTCAACTCAACAGATCGTTGTTGGAAATGCAGGCGGAGTCACCAGGCTGTCAGCGAGGATGAGGGGAGGCAGCTCCAACAGGTTGACAAGGACAGACCCCGACAGGACGAACAGTACGGGTTCAGGATTTGGTTATTAATCTAAGCACAGAGGTGTTAATCCAGCCATTACGACATGCACCCGCAGGGTAATCAACTGAGACTGGGGCGAGTTTAAAAAATAACACAATTCTACCAAATGGTAGGCGAGTTTAAAGATACAATGTGTAAAGGATTAAAAATCATTTCAATATTAAAATGTTCGAATGATATCTATTCATTCATGATGTTGCATTCACATATACGCCGATCAAAGAAATAATATAGCCTCGTATGTTAAAATAGCCCCGTGACATATGTTAATATGGCATCTAATCAACGATAAAAGTCATCGAAATAAATGTCCTATTAGGCGAACGAATACAGATTGCCAAACAAAATTTCAGAATGCCAAACGAATTCACACACCACGAATTCAGCGAATAAAAATAAAAATTGCCCAGAAATATCAAGCAACGCCAGGAGGGATTTACCCAAAAAAAGGGCGTGATAAAGACTCAGATTAATGCCCATTCTCTGGTTGTTGAATCGAGGTGAATCATAGTTTTCTATTGAAGCAGGATTCGATCCATACTAGGCGGCGAAAATTTACGCCCCAACAGAATGCTATCAACCCACCGCAAAAGGGTTTCTTTTAGTGTAAAGTCAATCAAGCCATGGCTGTACAAGCGCCATCGAAGCCAATAGAGGGCTGTCAAGGTTGGATTAGGAAGGAGGGATGGGCAGAGAACAAATTTCCTTCAGATTCGAGGTAGTCCGCCGTAACGATCACAAAAGGGAAAGACAAGATACAAGGGTATACAGACGCAGAGTCATTACCACCGATTTAAAATTTGATGCCTGGTCGCATCTCAGATGACGGATAATAATAAAAATAGATAATAAAAAAAAAACAAAAAACATTGGCATGTATACTAAAAACACAACCAGCAACACATGGTCTTCAACCACAACCTCACAAGGCATACAGCCGGGGATTCCAACCCCAAAACGCGGCCAGAAAAATGGGTAGGCAACAATCGAATGGGCGATAGAAATTATGGTTCGTTAAGGGTTTCTTTCATAAGGGAAATCACTGCGATAACACATAAGAAAAGAAAAAAGGGTTGAATGCCAACACACCACACACCGGAATATACAGCCACAAGGGGTAACGCAGAATCATAAGGGTCCCAACCAAGGAACAATAGAATTCAACTAGCACGTTGATCACGATAAACTTAGGAAATGCATTGAACAGTAGAAGCTTAAACAAAAATTCATCCATTAAATCATTTTACAGTTCCCTACATAATTTTCTAATGCATTATTCTCAATAAAATAAACGAGCGTACCTTGCCTTGTCGCCCGCCTCGAATGAAGTCTTGCGCACCGTGCTGCGTCCCGCGCTCCATGCCGCTCCCACTCGCCGACTGTAGAGACCTCACCGGTACCAATTAACCAATCGCTAGGGGTACTCTGCTTACCCCTTAGCCCCCTGAGCCGCAAAGGGGCCACACAAGATCCAAAAGATAAATCTAGCTTCTCATCTCGCCTCACAAGGCTGAGCTACCACTCCAATCCAAGCTGAGAAAAACGCAACTCCTCACAAGCAATCAGTCAATCCACAATCCGACAGCGTAATGTTACGCTAACTGTTCCTCCTTTTCTTCCTCATATTCCCTTTCCTTTATAGAAATTTGAGACCCACCTACTTTCCCTAAATCACTATTAATTTAAGTTTTAATGACAATCTTCTAAAAATTCTCTGTCGTCCAAGTGTCACTCATCCACCACGTTTCTCCAAAATTAGTTTCTTTAAAAATATTAAAAGACTCATTTCCCTCACCCACCTATAGTCGCTCCTAAAATTACTCCTAAGTGTTCCTAGATCCCCTTACACTCTTTTAATAACTTTCCCTAAAAGAAGTTGTTATTTTAGTTCATTATAGAAAGTTCTTAATTGCTGATTCCTTTTTGCTTTTTACCCTATGTCCCCCACTTTCCTTTAATATGTTTCCTTTATTACTAGTTTCCCTATTCCTATTATT
>SNQJ01S0059268.1:42732-63210 GCA_010110895.2 Picea sitchensis | reverse complement strand
TGAGAATTTCTTAAGGCGTTAAGGTCTTAGGGTCATCTAGGTTGTCTCATCATCATCATCAATGCGACGTGCCCTTTAGGATGCACTACGTGCTCCAAGGGTGCCACTTGCCTCATTTTCTTCTGTTGCGTGACGTGCCCTTCAGGATGCACCACGTGCTCCAAGGGTGCCACTCGTCGACTTGTGTTTCTTTTGCGCAACGTTCCCTTCAGGATGCACCACGTGCTCTAAGGGTGCCACTCGCCGACTTGACTGATTGGTAGACATATATAACCCCTGGAGTCAACACTCCGCCAGGTGAACTTGTTGGAGAATAAGGGCTCTAAGGAATAAGGCCCCTACCTTATTTCGTGCCCCTTAGAGTCATCGTGAGAGACTGTCACAGTCTTCCCTCACGGCATCATGGATCCTCTCGAACTAGGTAATCGTTAACCTACAGCTCGAGCCATGGCGGGAGTGCTAGTAGGCTGTTGCAGGGTTGTTGTCCACACCTCTCCATCAACCTCTATGGAAATCATGTGTGGCCCCTTTACTCCATATGTGAGTCTAGTCGGCAAGCTATCGTCAGCCTGCATCGTCAACCATCATGTCAGAACATGTCAACAACATATCATCAAATCAATAAAAATATCACGGTAAATAAATCATCCTAAATAACACACTCCTTGACTCAATCCGGAGTCCAAGGGGTTCCACCGATGCCTCTGCATCCTCAAGGTCCAACCCTGCACACTCAATAAAACTGAGTCAATAACACCTGTCTAAATCAAGTAGTGAAAACATCATTTCTTCTATCATAACGCATCATAATCAAGTATAAATGTATTAACATCAGAAAAGTCCAGATCACTTGCGAGCAAGTGTCCTCAAATAATAAGTTTTCTCAGTGCGCCAGAGCGGGATGTTACATATTTCTTCAACAAATACATCCTCAAATCCTTGAAGTATAGTAAAATATTCTAACTTTAGTTTTTTTTCTTCATTTAGCAGATTTGTCACTTGAATAACATATATTTTGCATCCTTTATTGATGCACTTCTTTAATTATGACGATGATATTTGTCTAATAGAGAGAAGTTTACTAATTCCTTGCATTGTTCTTAACATTCCACTTTCATCTTTGTAAGTAAATGATTTTTCATAACAATTTAGTACAACTTTATGATGTTATAACCATTGCATACTTATAAGTATGTCATATGAACCTAACTGTAATACACTTAAATTTACCTTTTTATCTTAACCATTTGTATCCAAGTTACAGTTAGGAGTGAATTCAGTTACTTTTACTTTTTTTCTTGTTTCTAATTGTACTAACTAGGATTTAGTATGTTGTACCATTTTCATCTTTCTTGAGTCTACCAAAGATGGAGTAACATAACTTAAGCTAGCTCTTGGGTCAATTAAAATAGAAACTTTTTGTCATGATTTTTACCTTCAATTTCCACAATGGTGGATTGATTATTTGCTTAACTACCATCTAAATCCACATTGATTCTATGAATTCTTTTTCAAATATATCCAATTGTTGAAGCTTCTTGTATGTTCTGTATAGTATTGTTTGCGTAATTTTTGTATGGATAGTTTCTCCACAAATGTGGTTCGCCACATCCCCAAAATTTCAAGGGTTCTCTAGAATTATCAATTGTTTTCTTAAATCCCAAATCAACAAACTTATTTCCCCCATTGTACTTGTGGTGAATTCTTGGAGGAGTTTTTTTCTTGATGTTCTTTGGGCATATTATGAAACGGTGATGGCTTGAAACCTTTCTTTTTCTTTTTGATCTTCTCCCATTTCTTGTCTCTCCATGCCTTTGAGTTTTCAGATCGTTGCTTGTAATGTTCATAGCATATTCTTGATTTTCGCAGTACTAAAATTCAAGCTTTTTGTATTATCAAACTCTATTTTGTCCTTATATTAATAAGGTAAGCAACTTAAAAATCCTCAATCCTTTACCTATTTATCTTTTATATACAGAATAAACCTCAATAGTTCCAGAAATTTGGTAATCACATCTTCCATAGACATATTCCCTAACTTCAACTCATAGAATTCTTTGGTTTTTCTTTTGTAGTAAATTTAAGAAAAATACTATTTCTTAAAATATTTATTAATGTTTTTCCATTCCATTTTCTTTTCCTTTAAACCCTTGGCTAACTTTAAACCCTGGAACCATATACTAGCTTTACCCTTTAGATTATAGATGGTCATTCTCACTTTCATATTACTAGAGTAATTGTAAATTTGGAAATGTTTCTTTATATCAAGTAACCAAGCTTCAACTTCTTCTCCATTCTTCAACTCTCCATCATAAGTCGAAGGTTTAATTTTATTAAATCTCCATCTAAGTCATCCATATTGTTTCATTTCTTCACTATAGACACTATGTTTTCAGTCACATGTGTGTCATTGGAATAATTGTTTTCTTTCTCGATTCCTTTTCTTGAATCTTTTGAAGAATTCTTACTGAATTCCTCATTCAAATAATTATTCTTTGGGATCTTTTTTGTTGCTATGCTTCGTAACAAAATAGTATTTATTTATTTCTAATCTTTATGTATTTTCTTCAGTTTCTCATTATTATCCTTGAATGTTTGTAACACTACTATTAGATTTCTCATTGTTTCCAAAACCTATGTTGATGAGCTACTTTCACTGTAGTGTTTTTATATTTCTATGAGGTTTTCTATTATTATTTCCTTTCGGTTTTCTTCTTCCCCATTGTATGTGGACATGATTAATTTTTTTTGGAAATAGTCTATTTGTAACAATGAACAATTTACTTGTTAGGTTTTTCTTGAAATAGATATTAAATATTATGGTGATGCTCATCATGTATACGTATTATAACCTACATCTCTTATACCATATGTAACAAACCCCAAAACACCACACATTTATTTTTTGTTTTAGCACGGATCTACCTCATTGACCAAAAACAATTTGGTTATCTTATCTATAATTTTGACTTATATTATTGTCAATTTAGTCTCAATAGAAGCACTATAAAATCCTTTTACACTAATTAAATTATCATATATTCTAGATATAAGTACTCCTAAGGATGGATGTAAGGACAAAATCATGTCCTCCATGAGTTCTAAAGGACTTCGACAAAGTTGTCCTGGATAAAATACAAATTATGTGATCATCACCATTTTTTGTTACCCTTGTTATGATATACAATCATTTAGAGACCCATAATTTACACTATGCTATAAACTACCATATAGGAGGTAACAAAAATAAAGGTAAGGATTATAACAAATTATACTTTAAACCTAAATTATTTGAAAATAAACCGTATCGTCCCCATAGATGCAAGGATGGGTTTGTCTTGTTTTAGAGTCAAGGTATATTTATTCATAAAGGGGTTTACAACTATATGATGGTTAAAGTGTTTATACCATCAAGGTTTAAAGCCATAACACTTAATTGGAACAAACTCCAGAAATAAAACAAGACTTAAAGGTTTTGGATGACAACTCATAAGTTGAAAGGATACAGTATATGACTGTTTGGAAGTTTCCTCATGCAGTTAAGGTGAGGTTCAACCAGTTTAAAATTTATTATCTAATTAAAAAAAGAATGCTCAGTTTTACTCCTTGTGGATATTTGCTAACCAATTGCGTCCACGTATACACCATCAAATGGCCTCTCAATAACTTTGGAAGTGACACTGGTTATCTCCTCAAATAAATTAGTCAAATTTATTTTGATTAGGTGATAGGGAGTCATTGAAAAATACCTTTCTAATTTTTTCAAGGTATATTTTAAAGAAGCTATGTTTGTAACAAAGTTTCCAAAACTTTGGTTTGGGGTTTATTTATTTATTTTATTTCAAAAGAAGAAAACATAGGTTTCAATAGCTAAGTGTTTCTCCAAAAGAGCTTCCAATCCACCGAAATCCCTAGCATTCGGCAACTTAAATCCAAAAGTTGGAGCTATGTTAGCTACCGAAAGCGCCAGAGATCAGAAAAGTCATCTCGTCCTTTGGGGCGCCTAAATCGTTGGAAACAAATTTTCATGATTGCAATTTAAACCACCGAAAAGACAGGAAGTAAGTCATTTGATGACTTGGATCTCATCTTTGTATGACATATCAAATCTTTAAATTATCTATTTCATTAAATAACGTGGAGGTGTACTTCATGTTCTGTCATTCGAGTTATTAATGACCCATTATTTCAAATCCGAATTTACCCTCTCATATCCCTTGTAATCAATGCTCTCCCTAAATTCATATCCCACATTTTTTGCATCTGTTCTAGCTGAGCCAAAAACCCCTTTTTTGCACTGTGTGGTTTCTCCTCCAAGCTCGATTCTCCTTATTGTAGGTACACAAGATTTTTCCAGCAGATGAAGATGGGAGGAACATTGTTGATAAGAGAACTGGATAACATAGGTTATTTGGAATCACACCGAGAAGTGTGTCAAATATTTAGGGACGCAAGATGTTACAGATTTTGTGAGAAATTGTAGAGTTTTCACCAGCAAGTGGCAGAAGCTTTCGATCTAACTTTTGATGGGAGAAAATAAGTTATTGGTCAAGATGAATTCCAGGTAAACGAAGTCCTTATATCCGAAGTGATACAGCTTCAAAGATCTAGAGAAAGTTGGTTCAAAACCATTGTTACAAAAGATATTGAATTCAAGTCCTACTTGAAACCATAACACAAATGTTTAATTTGGAAGAAAGATATCCCTATATCTTTTCTTGAAGAAAAATGGTAGCACTTGTTAAAGGCCTTTTTTTGTTTATATAAATTGTGAAGGCATATATAACAGGGTGATGATCTATCATTTTAATCTCATGAATCATTTTACTGGTAGGATCCCACTCAACCTGCCTTATTACCTTCACAAAAGCCTGACTAAGATGGCTCATCAAGTTAAAGAAAAACCCAACAAGATTGAAGGTAGATTGTCTCATCATGGCTTGATTAAGATATTGGTTTGTGAGTTATTGCAGAGAAGGAATAGGGATTTGGGCCACTTCTTGTTTTGGAATCAATTGCAGACAAAGCTACAACTAGAAGACAAAGAGAAGTCTTCTTCAAAGAATTCTTCTACACCCAGGAGTGGAAAAAGAAAGAGGAGAGTTATCTCTCTAGTGACATCTGAACAAGATACTCCATCTTCCAAGCCTAAAGAATAAAAGAAGAAGATGGAGTTTGTTGAGGACACAGAGCAGGCTACACCAAAGAAAACAAACTTGCTAAATTTACCATATTCAGACTCAGATGAAGAATCAGAAAAAGAAGAAGTCTTTGTTGATGAAACTGTAAAATTCTCCATGGAGAAAGCACTAAAAGATGAGTGGTTCAGCAGTCTTGAGAAAGGTGAAACATCTAGAAAGAAAAGGAAATAGAGCAAAGAAAAGGAGATTGAGAAACTTAAGGAAAAAATATAGCAACAAGAAGTGCTAGAGAGGGTAATTAAAGCTAGATATGAAATTATGTCAAAGAATTTTGCAGAAACCAGTGCAACCCTAGAAAATCTAGCACATGAAAGTATAAAAGAAAATAAAAAGAAGAAGAAGTTGGTAAAGGATTACAACAGTTTATGGTGGCTAGTTAGGCATTTGAAGAAAAAGGTTAAGTTATTGAAATCACGTACCATGCGTTCAAAACATCAGCCTCAAGCATCTGGTGACCTTGAAACCCTAGAAAATGCAACCATCCATCTAAATGACCCAAACACACCCATTCCAAAAGATGGACAAGATGCAGGAGCTTCAGAGAACTACCCTTATGGTGTGTAAGAGTTGATACAAAAAATAGTTTGAAATTTTGTCATTCTCACTAAGTAGGAACTTTCGGTGGCTTAGGCAAACATTTTGACTATTCATTAGCCACCGAAAGCAGAGCTTTCGGTAGCTAACCGACCCATTTTTTGTCTACTTTAGCTATTGAAAGTGTTGACATGACAGGGAAGTATTTTTTTTTCACAGATCAATGTTTTGCTTATCCAAATGCCTCAGGAATAGTTCTAAACATTGGATAATAATTAAATTCATCATTATCAAGAGTCTAGAGACACCTAGAAAGGTGGAAAGAACAATTGGTTACCTATTTTGGGGGGCAAAAAGTTTTCTTGCGACAATAGGTGGCAATTTCGAATTTTTCTATATCTTATGAAGAGTTACTATACATGTCAAAGATTCTAAAGACATGAAGATCACTTGAGATAAGGAATTGACCTATTTTATAGGACATATGCCTATCTTCTTGTGCCAGTTATTAGTTTTTCGATTTAGGGAAATTTTGATCCAGTATTCTAGGATCTGGATATCTTATGTAAAGGCTATAAAGCCACAAAATTTTGATGAACCAAGGGTTCGACTTTGAGTTCTTCTATGTTGCTACTGTAATAGAGACTTTTTCTTAATATATGAAACTTGCAAGGTTCTTTCAATGGTGTTATCAGAGCTCTTCTTTCTTATCTATTTTTACTTATGAGTTGAATGCAATTCCATGTCTATGCTTATTTAATCCATAGGTGACTATCATCTCACCATCTGATTGTTAAGAAAAGTATCATAAGTGGTAATGCTAGTTTCTAGACCCATCATGCTTATTGTTTTATATATGTGTGATCTAGTTAAGTGATCAATTTTTGTTCTATTTGATACACAACCTGTGTGATTGCATCTCTTGAGAGCCTTGTATTGTTTGATATCCACAGAAAATCTTGAATACATAGTCCAATTAGTTAGATATTCATCTTGATCCAACCCCACACCCATTATTGAGTAAATAATTACAAAAAAAGTTAAGTTACCAGGCATCTTTGAGATACAACCTAGGAGAGTTTCCTGGAGTGATAACAAATTGGTGTCGTTGTCGGGGAATGAAGATTGAATCTCATCTTCCTTGGGAAACGACATAGATCCAACTTTGATGATAGACAAAGTGTGGACACTATTTTGGTTGTAATCATCTATCTGGTGACTCCATTAGAACGAAGTGGCTCCGAGAAGGGCTCATACCAGAGAAAATCAAGAAAGGTCACTGGTAACACCAGTTTCAGACCCTGAGAAGATCATCAGAAATGGAAAATCAATACAAAAACAAACTTCCAGATCTGCAAGAGCATCTAGACCAGGTATTTCAAGAAGCACTTCTTCATTTGTATCTATAGAACCTCTTGTCGAATCCACTTATGCTGAAACTTCTAGTTCTAAGAAAATTGTAATAGAGTCAGAAAGCTTGAAGGGTGATGAGCCTTCAATTTCTTCTAATGTTATAGATCCTATTTCTGAGCATATTACTATATTTGACTTAGGAAAAGAAGTTGTATAAGATATCCAAGAAGAGGACTCTTCCTCTTCCTTGAATTCTTCACAAACTGAGCCTAGAAAAAGTTTTTTCTATACCCATACCAGTTTGTCCATTCTTGAAGATATTTTACAAGTCCTTTTCTCTAAAGGTGAGGAAAACTTGGCCTTGCTACTTGGCCAGTTTTATAGAGCTTCTTATTTCCCATCTCGTTCAAATTTTGAAGAAACCACATTCCAGGGTAGAAATTCTATCAGTGCTTCCACTTCATTCCTCCATGAAGTAAAACCACCATCATTGTCCATAGTCCCACCTATCCCATCTCAGTCATCATCTACAGAAACATCTTCCTCTGCATGAACCCCTAAGATTGCCATGGCTACTCATTTAACAAAAATGGAACAAATCTTAGCAAATAGGTATGCTCTTCTTGTTTTGCCCAATCCTTTGTCAGCCATGCCAACAGGAGATTATCAGAAGTACATGCCCAAGTTTACTGGAGGTTGAGATTATACTATTGAAGAGCACATAGAGGCTTTCTATGCCTATGATGAGAACATTAACATTTCTGAGGAAGATGTTTGGACCAGAGTATTTATGCAGAGCTTGGATGGTCAAGCTAGGAAGTGGTTCAAGGAACTACCAGCGAATTCAGTGACAGGTATTGAGCAATTAGATGAAGTGTTTTTGAAACATTGGGGAGAAAGAAGAGACCTTTTGTATTATATTACTGAATTTGGAAATCTAAAAAGAGAAAATGGCAAATTTGTCTCAAACTTCACCAAAATATTCAATAAGATGTTTGGCAAGATCCCTGCAGAGATCAAGCCAACTGACACATAAGAAAAGATTACTTACTCTTCTGCCTTTGATCCATAATTATTATTGATCCTTAGAGAAAGAAGGTCATCCACACTCTCCTTAATGCAATATGTTGCTCTTGAGGTTGAATCTAACATTGTGGCATCCCAAAAACTTAAAGGTAAGTTTGAGAGAAAAAAATCATCTGATGATCCTCATTCTTCTTTAAATACCAAAATGGAAAAGATGGCCAAAATGTTGGATAGCTTGACCTCGGAGATGACAAAACTGAAAATTCAAGGTCAGCAACCAACAAGAGGTAGAGAAACTAATGCCTATGCTCCCAAGAATCCTAATGCATTCCCTTACAGAAGGAACAACCAATAGGTCCAGATCCTTCAGAGAGATAAGAATGTAGCTGAAGACCAAAATATCAGGGCCCCTTTCCAAAATGTTGTGCTAGAACAAGAGAAGGATCTATCTCATGGTGAAGATGAAGAAGAAGATGACATCAATTGCTTTGGGGATGATGTTGATTCATCCTTCTTGACACAAACATATTATGAGGAGGCCCTCATGAATGAGTAGATTAATGAGGAAAGCATTGAATAATATTTCTATCAGGCATATGATCATCAAGGTTATAATTTAAGATCCAAGACTACTACTTCAAATCCATTACTTGTTGTCCCCGGAAAGAAGAAAGATGTTGCTGCCAAGCAGTCTGCTACTCCTGCAAAACATATGTCCACTCCTGCAAGTCAACAACAGAATCCATTTCATCCCCAAGCTAAGGATCAGGTGTCCCTCAAAGCTCCCTCTAATGTGGTAAGACCTTCCGACAAAATATCCTATTCATTTAATTTCGAATCAGAAATTTAGAAGGTAAAAAAACCTATGCCATTGACCAAACTTATGAAGAATGATATATTCAAGTCTGTTATCCTGAAGTCCCTTCAGTCAAAGACTCCCATAGCTACTAATTATGTAAATATTCAATATGATAAGCCCACAGTGACTATAATACCTATGGTTGAGAACCGAGATGATTCATGTCCACCCTTCTACATATCCCTAAATATCCATGAAAAGATCCTTCAAAACTGCTTGCTTGACTTGAGAGCATCACACAATCTTATGCCTAAAGAAGTGATGGATGAGATTGGGCTTGACATCACAAAACCTTATCATGATCTCTTCTATTTTGACTCTAGGAAAGTCAGATGCCTCAGCCTCATAAATTACCTTGTCATAAATCTTGCCTAACTGCCAATGAGAAGCATGGTAATGGATGTTGTAGTGGTTGATGTCCCACCCAAGTTCGGCCTCCTCTTGTCACGTTAATGGAGCAAAAGGCTAGGTGGTACCCTGCACATGGATCTTTCGTATGCCACAGTCTTGGTGTTTGGAGGAGAGGTAAAGAGACTTTACAGAGAGAATCAACTTGCCTACATCATTAGTGATGAGAAGAATTATGTAAACCATCCCATCTATTCATTGGACATGTACTTTGGGGCATGCATTCTGCAAATAGACGATTCCCAGCCAGCTCCTTTTCAGCTCAAAAAGCCTACTTATCAACAGACTGATGGAGAGAATACTCCCGTCTGGAGCATGTTCTTTGATGGTGCCAGTACCAAAGACTCAGTAGGTGCAGGTGTAGTTTTGATTTATCCTTCAAAGGAGACTATTCATTTGTCTTTTAAACTTTATTTCAAGACTACTAACAATATAACAGAGTATGAGGCTTTGTTGTTGGGATTAAATTCTACCAAGGATATGGGAATCAAAGGTATAAAGGTGTTTGGAGATGCAGATCTCATCATACAACAAGTGAATAGTACTTTCCAAGCAAAACATGTCAGGTTGAAAGCTTACAGAGATGAGGTATGGAAACTCAGGGACTCTTTTTCCATTTTTGATATTTCTTATATACCCAGAGCTATGAATCACCTAGCTGATTCCCTTGCTATCTCGGCCAGTATGTTCATTCCTCCCATGCCTCCTAGACTGAACTATGAAATCCAAGTCAAATACAAACCATCCCTACCTGACAATGTCAAGTATTGGAAAGTCTTTGAGGATGATGATGAGATCAATAGATTTCTCCAGGTCGTAGATGAATTTTCTGATATGCATATTGACCAGGAAAATCAAAATGTAGAGGAATCCAAAAAGCCTAAGTTGAAGAGAAAAATGGGTCAACACGATATTGTTCAGTTTCCCAACAATTATATACCTCGGGGTTTGGTGCCTCTTGAGAATATTTTTGACCAAAATGATGTACCCTACAAACCTGATAAGAAGGAGAAGGATCCTGCTGTCCATGAGCACAATATAGGAAGCTAGAGTCATCCTAAATTCATAAATCTCTCCACTGAGTTAACTGTTGATTAGAGGCTAGAATATTGCAGTCTTATGAAGGAATTTGTTGATGTATTCGCCTGGGAATACAGTGATGTAAAAAACTATAATATTGATGTCATTCAACATAAGATTCCCCTAGAGAAAGACACCATCCCATTCAAACATAAATTGAGACCTATCAGTCCTCTCTTATTTCTTGTAATCGAAAAAGAAATCAAAAAGTTCCTCGATGCCAAAATCATAATTTCACTGAGATACTCTAAATGGGTTGCAAACCTAGTGATAGTGAGGAAGAAAAATGGAGAGATCAGGTTATGCGTTGATTTTAGAAACCTAAATAAATGCTCCAAGAAAGACAAATATCCCCTACCCAAGATGGATCATTTCTTGTAGAGAGTTTCAGTAACTAGTTTCATGTCTTTCCTAGATGGATTCTTAGGGTATAACCAAGTTTTTGTGCATCCTGATGACCGAGAAAAAACTGCCTTTACTACTCCTCAAGGTACCTTCATGTACGCCAAGATGCCATTCGGGCTAATGAAAGTTGGGGCCACCTTTCAGAGGGCCATGGACATAGTCTTTGTGGGAGAGAAGGACAAGTTTGTCCTCATCTATATCGATGATATCACATTTTATTCTAGTAGTCATGAAGAGCATCTGAAGCATCTGAAAAGAGTATTTTTGAAATGCAGACAGTTCAAGATTTCACTGAACCCAAAAAAGTCTCAATTTTCTCTCAAGAAGGGTAAGCTCCTAGGCCACGTTGTTTCAGCAAAGGGAGTGAAAACTGATCCAGCTCGGGTTGAAGCAATTCAAAATTTCTCCATACCAAGGTCAAAGAAGGATATCCAATCCCTACTCAATAAGATCAATTTTTTCAGAAGGTTTATTCCTAATTTTGTTGAGTTAGTGAAACATATAACCTCTATGATGAAAAAGGGATCTGAGATCAAATGGACAGACAGTGCAAGAAGTTCATTCCAGGATATCAAGCAGGATATCATGGAATCTCCTACTCTAATCAGTCCATATTACACCAAGAACTTCTATATTTTCTCTTTTTCTTCCTATGACACAGTGGCATCAGTCTTGCTACAAAAAGATGATGAAAGTCTTGATCACCCAGTGGCTTTCTTCAGCAAATCACTCAGGGATGTTGAACTAAGGTATGATCCTATAGAAAAACAAGCATGTGCTCTCATTAAGTCATTAAAAGCTTTCAGAATTTATATCCTCCATGCAAAGGTTGTTGCTTATGTTCATTCAGCCTCTGTGAAGGATGTCTTGACCTAGCCCGATATTGATGGAAAGAGAGCCAAATAGATTGCAAATATGATTGAGTTTGACATAGAAGTAAAGCCCACCAAGTTGGTAAAAGGCCAAGGCCTTTCCAAGCTCATTACAGAAGAGAACTGTGATCTTTTAAGCATTAATTTCATTGGGGTAAGTTCAGCAAGCTTGCAGACAGGGGTAGCAGTAGAAGAGCAACATGAAAGCCAGTAGGTGGCTGAGAATTTGTCTTCATGTGAGTGGTATTCAGGTATTGTTCATTTTTTGTAGAAGTTAGAGGTTTCTCCTGAACTTAGCATGAATCAAGCCTGAGCTCCTAAGCTCACAACAATTAAATTCTGCATTAATGATAATCTTTTGTATTGGAAAGATCCTTCTGGTTTATTGTTGAGATGTTTGGATAAAGATGAGTCAACTGAAGTCATGCATTAGTTCCATTCAAGTATTTTTGGAGGCCATCATTACTGGAAGACCACAACTCATAAGATCCTAAGGGTTGGGTACTATTGGCCTTTTATTTTTTTAGATGTGTGCGCCTTTGTGAAATCTTATGATAAGTACCAAAGATTCACATGGAAGCAACAACTCAAATCTCTGCCCCTCAAACCTATTGTAGTGAATGGTCCCTTTCATCAGTGGGGCTTAGATTTCATAGGAGAAATTAATCCTTCATCTAGTGGTCAGCATAAGTGGATCTTGGTAGCCACTAACTATTTTACCAAGTGGATAGAGGCAATCACCACTAGAAATGCCACTCATCAAGTTGTCATGAAGTTTCTCTATGAAAACATCCTGATCAGATTTGGCTGCCCAAAAAGGCTAGTGACAGATAATGCAACAGCCTTTAAATTCGATGCATTCTTTGACATGTGTAAGTCAATGGGAATTCAATTGGTACACTCTACTTCCTACTACCCTCAAGGCAATGGCCTTTCTGAGTCATCCATTAAGAGTCTAGTCATAATCATCATAAAGTTGTTGGAGGAGAATCAAAAGATTTGGGATTCTAAACTAAAGTTTTCTCTTTGCGCTGATAGAGTGACTAACAAGAAATCTATAGGGACTTCTCCTTTCAAACTGGTTTATGGAATTGATGTCATTTTCCCCATTCATCTAGTTCTACCAGTGGCTAAGTTCTTTCAAGAAGAACAAACTAAATCAAATGATATAGTGAGAAGAATGCTTGACTTGGTAGAATTGCAGCAAGTTAGAGAATAGTTGGTGGACAACTCAGAGGCTCATCAAAAGAGGATCAAGGATACTTTTGAAAGAAAATAAAAGGTGGACAACTTTCAGGTTGGTGACTGGGTTCTGAAATGGGATGCTCTCAAACAAGATAAAGGCAAGCATGGTAAGTTTGACTCTTTGTGGACCGGTCCTTTCATGATAACTCAAGTACAACATAACAACACTTTCATTCTGCAAAGTCTGGAAGGTGAAGAAATGTCTAGTGGCCCAGTCAATGGGCATTTTCTGAAACTCTATTTTATCTAAGGCTTCAAAGCCTTGCCATTGTAAATTTTATTTTTATTTTTTGTTTTTGGGAAATAACTCCATGCCCAATAAAACACTAGAGTTTAGTTTGTGTTTGAATTTTTTCCAGGAAAGGCATCAGATATGTGGTCCTTGAAACCTCACAGGGAGGCTTTCATCCCCAAAAGGCCCCAGATGTTATTTCCTCAAATAAATTAGTCAATTTTTTTTTGATTAGGTGATAGGGAGTAATTAAAAAATACCTTTCTAATTTTTTCAAGGTTTATTTTAAAGAAGCTATGTTTTTAATAAAGTTTCGAAAACTTTGATTTGGGGTTTATTTATTTTTTTTATTTGAAAAGAGGAAAACAGAGGTTTCGGTAGCTAAGTGTTTCTCCAAAAGAGCTTCCAAGCCACCGAAATCCCTAGCTTTCACTAGCTTAAATCCAAAAGTTGGATCTATGTTAGCTACCGAAAGAACCAAATCTCACAAAAGTCAGCCCGTCCTTTGGGGCGCCTAAATTGTCAGAAATGAATTTTCATGATTGCAATTTAAATCACCGAAAATACATGAAGTAATTCATTTGATGACTTGGATCTCATCTTTGTATGACATATCAAATCTTTAAATTATCTATTTCATTAAATAACGTGGAGGTGTACTCCTTGTTCTATCATTCGAGTTATTAATGAACCGTTATTTCAAATCCAAAGTTACCCTCTCATATCCATTGTAATCAACACTCTCCCTAAATTCATATCGCACATTTTTTGCCTTTGTTCTAGCTGAGAAAAAAACCCCTTTTTCGCATTGTGTGGTTTCTCCTCCAAGCTCGATTCTCCAAATTGCAGGTACACGGGATTTTTCCAGTAAATGAAGACAGGAGGACCGACATTGAGAAGAGAATTGGATAACATAATTTATTTGGAATCACACCCAGAAGTGTATCAACTCTTTAGGGATGCAATATGTTACAGATTTTGTGAGAAATTGCAGAGTTTTCACTAGCAGGTGGCAAAATCTTTCTCTCTAACTTTTGATGGGAGAAAAAAAGTTATTGGTCAAGATGAATTCCAGGTAGATGAATCCCTTATAGCTGAAGTGACAAGGCTTCCAAGATCTGGAGAAGGTCGTTTCAAAACCACTGTTACAAAAGATATTGAATTCATGTCCTGCTTGAAACGAAAACACAAATGTTTGATTTGGAAGAAAGATATCCCTATATCTTTTCTTGAATAAAAATGGCAGCACTTGTTAAAGGCCATTTTTTTTTATATAACTTGTGAAGGCAGATATAACAGGGAAATGGCCTATCATTTTAAGATCATGAATCATTTTACTGGTAGGATCCCACTCAACCTGCATAATTACCTTCATAAAATCCTGACTAAGATGGCTCATCAAGCTAAAGAAAAGCCCAGCAAGATTGAAGGTAGATTGTCTCATCATGGCTGGATTAAGCTATTGGTTTGTGAATTGCTGCAGAGAAGGAATAGGGTTTGGGGCCACTTCTTGTTTCAGAATGAATTACAGATAGATCTACAACTAGAAGACAAAGAGAAGTCTTCTTCAAAGAAGTCTTCTACACCGAGGAGTGGAAAAAGAAAGAGGAGAGCTATCTCTCCAGTGACATCTGAACAAGATACTCCATCTTCCAAACCCAAAGAAGCAAAGAAGAAGCTGGAGTTTGTTGAGGACATAGAGCAGGCTACACCAAAGAAAACAAACTTGCTAAATTTACCATATTCAGACTCAGATGAAGAATCAGAAAAAGAAGAAGTCCTTGTTGATGAAAGTGTAAAATTCTCTATGGAGCAAGCACCAGAAACCGAGTGGTTCAACAGTCTTGAGAAAGGTGAAACATCTAGAAGGAAAAGGAAACATAGCAAAGCAAAGGAGATTAAGAAACTTAAAGAAAAAATAGAGAAACAAGAAGTGCTAGAGAGGGTAATTAAAGCTAGATATGAACTTATGTCAAAGAATTTTGCAGAAACCAGTGCAACCCTAGAAAAGCTAGCACATGAAAGTATAAAAGAAAATAAAAAGAAGAAGAAGTTGGTAAAAGATTAAAATAGTTTATGTTGGCTAGTTAGGCATTTGAAGAAAAAGGTTAAGTTATTGAAATCATGAACCATGCTTTCAAAACATTAGCCTCAAGCATCTGGTGACCCTTAAACCCTAGCAAATGCAACCATCCATATAAATGACCCAAACACAGCCATTCCAGAAGATGGAGAAGATGCAGGAGCTTTATAGAAGCAACCTTAAGGTGTGTAAGAGATGATACAAAGAATAGTTTGAAATTTTGTCATTCTCACTAAGTAGGAACTTTTGGTGGCTTAGGTTAACATTTCGACTATTCATTATCCACTGAAAGAAGAGCTTTCAGTAGCTAACTGGACCAGTTTTTGTCTACTTTAGCTACCAAAAGTGCTGACATGACAAGGAAGTATTGTTTTTGCACAGACCAATGTTTTTCTTATCCAAATGCCTCAAGAACAGTTCTAAATGTTGGATAATAATTAAATTCATCATTATCAAGAGTTCGAAGACGCCTAGCAAGGTGGAAAGAACAATTGGTTACCTATTTTTGGGGGAAAAAATATGTCTTGTGACAACAGGTGGAAATTTCGACTTGTTCTATATCTTACGAGGAGTTACTATACCTGTCAAAGATTCTAAAGACATGAAGATCACTTGAGATAAGGAATTGACCTATTTTATTGGACATCTGCCTATCTTCTTGTGCCAGTTATTAGTTTTTCGATTTAGGGAAATTTTGATCCAGTATTCTAGGATTTGGATATTTGATGTAAAGGTTATAAAGCCACAAACTTTTGATGAACTAAGGGTTTGAATTTGATTTCTTCTATGCTTCTACTGTAATAGAGAATTTTTCTTAATATATGAAACTTGAAAGCTTCTTTCATTGGTGTTATCAGAGCTCTTCTTTCTTATCTATTTTTACTTATGAGTTGAATGCAATTCTCTGTATATGCTTATTTAATCCATAGGTTACTGTCATCTCACCATATGATTGTTAAGAAAAGGATCATAAGTGGTTATGCTAGTTTCTAGACCCATCATGCTTATTTCTTTATATATGTGTGATCTGGTTAAGTGATTAGTTTATGTTATATTTGATACACAACCTGTCTAATTGCATCTCTTGAGAGCCTTGTATTGTTTGATATCTCTGGACAGTCTTGAAAACATAGTCAAGTTAGTTAGATATTCATCTTGATCCAACCCCACACCCATTATTGAGTAAATAATTGCAAAAATAGTTTACCAGGCATCTCTGAGATACAACCTAGGAGATTTTCTTGGAGTGATAACAACACTTACCTTTCTTTCTATGGTTTGTAAAAGTGATGGGATCAATTTTTTTTTTTCAGTTTTTTGAATGATAACAATGGTTTTGTTAACCCTTCATTTCCTAACGCAAGAGCATTCTACCATACTATGTTGTTTATCCTGGTCTAAAGTGTAACATCTCGCTCTTGCAAACACATGTTATTGACTTATTCTTTGAAGACACTTGTGTGAAAGTGATCGGGTTATAGTATATGGTTGTTTGTTTCAATTATGGGTTCTTATGATGATGTTGATGGATTATGATTTATGTTGTTTTGATATCTATGTATTGATATATGCTATTGACGAGTTTCCACTGAGCATGGAGGAAACTTGATAGATTGAGGATGCGAGGGAATAAATGGACCTCCTTGGACTCTGGATTGAGTCAAGGAGTGGATTGTATTGGTTTGAGTATTTCATTTATGCATATGTGGCATATTATCGATTATATTATAATGTTGTTATGGATCATTGACAGTGTTTTGTTGATGGATGAAGGTTGACGATTGCTTGCTAATATCACTCACATAAGGAGTAAAGGGGCCATGTACATAGACCATATATTGAGGGAGAGGTGTGGAAACGTCCTTGTCACAACCTACTAGCATTCCCTTCGTGGATTGAATTGTAGTTTAATGATTACCTATTTTGACAGGTCCACGATGACATAAGGGCATACTGAGACAATCTCTCACAAATAATTCTAAGGGGCGTGCAACAAGGAAGGGTCCTTATTCCTTAGAATCCCTTAGTCTCTCACAAGGTTGCATGAAATGAGTGATGAATTCAGGGGTTGGACAACTACCAAAACCAGTCAAAGGCGAGTGGCACCCTTGGAGGACAGAATGTGTCTTGAATGGCACACCGTGTAATTAAAAATTTGAATCAAAGGTGAGTGACACCCTTGGAGCACAGAGTGCATCTTGAAGGGCACGTCGTGGAATTAAAATTTGGGTCAATGACTCTAAGTGTCCTAGAAAACTTTGAGTGAATATTAAACCTTGTAAAATCTTAAGAACTACCGAATTAGTTAATTAATTAAAAAATGAATTTATTAATCATAATCCCTATAAGATTCTAATCCTTTTCGATTAAAAATTTAATTAAGCCTAAGTCTAAGTTAGGAAGAAGACTAAAAACTAAATTTATAAATTAACTACGAGGGGATGACGTAAATCAATTTAAGAATTCAAGGTAAACAAAATAAATCTAAATATTGAATTTGTACACATATGTGCAAGTAATTACCAAATTGGAATTTAAGGCAAGAATGGAATAAAGCTAAAGGAATGGGTACGCATAGAAAGAAATCTAGAGTCTAGTTAACACTAGTCTAACTAGGAGAAGATTCCTATTTTAAGTCAACTCAGTTTTAGAAAGGCGTGAGTCATTAATTGAAAATAAAGGAAATAAAGAGACAAGTAGGAGTGCTTTAAGGAGCATTTTTAGGATGGGTGAGGGAAATTAAATTTTATTAAAATAAACTGTGGATTTAATTATGGAAATTGGGGAAAGGGTGACAAGTGTAAGGGGGAGATAATTATGAATTATTTTAATTAAAAATAGAATTAATTGTGAAAGTGTGGGAAAATGCTATAAAACAAATGGATGAGTTGAGAGAGGGGGATCACACTGGTTATGGGTAAGGTTATGCTGCAAAAATTTTGACTGCCTTTACTTGTGAAAGTTGGGGTACCCATCTTGAAAGAGAGTGGTGTATCTACCTTGAGAGGCAAGTTGGGAGCTAGAGGAATCTTGGTTGGGTGTGTGCATGGCCCCTTTTGTAACGACCTCGTCGTTACGACTACAAGCAACACAAGAAAGTGTTTTTTTTTTTGTTTGAAGCAGGAAGGAAACAATGAAAATAGTTAAACAACACAACTTGACAAGGACACAATGCATGTAGATCATGCAACAGAAAACAACAACTCAACATACTAGCACATCATGCAACTGGGAGACACATGCGATAATCAATAGATAGATAAAAAGGACTACCCACCTGACACAAGCAAGAAAATGCCTACAAGATAAAGGACAACAAGAACAACCCGACACAGTGGCTTCGACGAACAATAACTAGAAGCTCTACGTCACGCAAAACCCAACACATTAAGGCATTAAAATACCAAGTACCAACATCCATTACAATGAATAATGTTTCCACATAGGGAAGCACAATACTCCAACCAAGTTATCATTCTCATATATCCATCAGGGTGCGCAATTATCCCCTCATCAGGAATCATGCCATCACAAGGAAATAGGCGTGACAGTAACCATGGTGCAACATAACATTTATAGTCCCTTAACCCAATCTAAATCCCTCGCACTAGGAGACCTAATTAACTATAAAAAACATGAAGACTAAACCCAAGTAGCCCAAACAACAAGTCAACAAGACGCAAGGGAAATATGACTACTATAACAATCATACATCACTTTAAATTCCAAAGCAATCCTACATCAACATGGTTAATGGCACCTAGGAATCTAATATTTAACTAAACATATCTCACACTAATTTTTTATTCCACATGCGTCATACATTCCTTAAATTGATCTTTCTTTACCATTTATGGAATAACTACTTGTTTTATTTATTTATTAAAAGGTGAACTACTATGCAATTAACGTGATCAATATACGTTGTCAACAAATAAAAGTTTTCTATTAATATAAGAAAACTACTTAACATTAAAAAGTGAACTACATTGTCTATTAATATTTGAACTACTTAACATAAATAAATGAACTACACGACCTATTAAATATTTGACGTTGATGTCTATATTATCGTTCTCTATATTAATGTTGGCTATATTATTGTTGTCTAAAATATCACTATATTCTTGTTGTCTATATTATGGTTGTCTAAATACATGATATTGTTGTCTAATATATCATTATATTATTGTTGTCTATATTAACAAGTCTCTGGATAATTCTATTGATAAACTATTAATAATTATAATGTTATCGTTGGGTAAATAACCAACAAATGATAAAAACATTGTCATATAAACAAATAATAAACACATTGTCATACAAAATAATAATAAACACAATTATAAAAACACTGTCCTATAAACAATCATAAACACATTGTCATAAAAACATGTTGCCATTCACACCAACCAATGCTAAAGCATAATCATACTAATGATAAACACGTTGTGTATAGATTCATTGTATTTTAACAAGGAATATTAATTCGATGTCTCTATATATATTGGATGAATGGATGTGTAAAAAAAACATAATGTTGTCTATCAAAATGTTACTGTCTATTAACAAAAACTGTCTATGGGATAAAACGCAGTCATATGATATTGCAGTCTATTAACATCACAGTATCGTTGTCCTTTGAATATATTTGTTGTCCTTTAGATATATCGTTGTCTTCTAAATGTTTGTGCTGGCTTTTTAAAAGTAACGCTTATACAAATACATCGCTATAAAAATATACAGAAATACAATGTATCACTATGCCCATTTATTTCTATACAATATACAAGTATAAAATTATATCGCTGCCATCAAATATATCGCTATCCAATTATACCAATATATCATTATCCATGAATTCTATTATAATATTGTTATCCATTCCATTATGAGATCGCTATTAATAATGATTCACGATCTTGTTATATTACTCAGAGGGGGGGTGAATCAGTAATAGCATAATTATAATCCTTTTTCTTCAAATGTTATATCAGTGTAGAGTTATTATCCAATAATGAGCAGTAAGAAATAAAAAATCACACACATACACAATACACCAGTTTTTTATGTGGAAACCCAAATCGGGAGAAAACCACGGAATGCTTTTTCTTATATGTCTTGAAGAATTACATTCATTGGGAAGTTGGAGCTTCCCTGAGGTTGTAGCCTGAGAAACT
>SNQJ01S0059268.1:21498-42722 GCA_010110895.2 Picea sitchensis | reverse complement strand
TTATTTGTAGCTCTATAATAGACCTGGTGTATATGGTCACATTCCTGCAAACCTTCCTTAACTTTAAAAACAAGAGACTATCATTTTCATCAAACGTTTTTTTAGTCTGACATGCCTAGTTTTGGATTAGTCAATAACCCTAACTTGAAGTAATCATAACTTTGAACCTGTAATGTATAAAGATCTAAAATAGAGACACAATTTTCTTCAGTGTGTTTTATGCAATTCCTACAAGTGTCACTACTTGGAACCTCTCAAAAAATGATTTATAGAAAAAATGACATACCTTGTTGAATTCAGGCTTATTCTAGAGAGTGACCTTGTAGAGAATGCCCCACACAAAATATTTGATGAATTGATCTAAAAATGTTACACTAAATACTACAAATTGTCCCCCAACCAACACATTTGGTCTCACTAAATTTGGATCTGTTATGAATAATTTATGACGTTTTTACCCGAAACACTTGATTTCGACTAGTTTCAGGACTGGCCACAAACCCTATTTTCCACGGAGTGTAACTCCAAAAATACAATGACCCACAAGATTAATTTTTTACCACAGATACGGGGATATGTCTTATCACTTTCATAGAATTTTCACAGTCTGAATCATTATAGAAAAAAAGTTATAGCGAAAATGGTGAGATGACTTGTAAATAACATACCTTAGAAAGCACCATCAAAAGAATTTATCCTTCCTTGCATTTCGGCCTTCTTTTCTTCACCTTCACTCAGAATTTCAGTTTAGATATCCTTGGTTACCTCAAACACATATATATATTCAATATGCTCAAGTGTAATTCAAATGAGAGATCCTTGCCTCTTATTTATACTCTCCAAGTAGCTTTCTTAAAAACATCTTCTAGGTCACTTGGCCCACTTTCCTTATTTTAGTGTTGGGTCCACTTCTAATTTCTCCGTTAAATTTATTATTGAAATAATTTATTTTGTATTCTCTTCTAATTATAATACACTCACTTCATTTTATTATTTACCTTTTAAAATCTCTTAAACCACTTTGACTACTTTGACCTTTTGGGGCTTCTAGATGACATATGAGGGTCCTCCAACTTCGTAAGGCCATAACTCTCGAACCGTGAGGAGTTAGGTGAAGTTCTACATACCACCAGAAATGACATGACATGTACTATCCATATAGAATAGTATTATCTAAAAATATATCATAACTCATACCGTTACCCATCAAACAAACTTGGGTCCTTTACCCAAACTTGGGGTCTCCGACTTCTCATGGCCATAACTCTCTAACCGTGAGGAATTATGTGGCGTTCCACATACCACCAGAAATGACATGACAAGCACTATCCATCTAGGATATTTTCCCTAGCAAATTCACTTTCCTTCATCTCATTATTCCACAATTAAGCATGGGTTCTCTTACTCCACGAAACGTCTTCCCATGAGGGCTTTCACCATAAGGGGACCACTTTAGAGTTCATCCATATTTATTTCTTATCAACCATGAAAAAACAATAATGAGTCATATTTACATCAAACAATATTGGGTCCATTACCCAAATATTTGTGCTACGGGGCTTTCTTCAAGGATTGACATCAATGACAACCAACCTTAATGATAATATATCATTATCCATGAATTTTGTTATAATATTGTTATCCATTCCATTATGATATCGCTATTAATAATGATTCACCATCTAATATGCTATCTAACAAATATACCTTCTAACCAAATGTTATCTAATAAGAATGTCGTTGGCTAATAGAGGCATTGTTGTCCTACAGTAATTAGTTGTCTTAGTGATATAGTTATCCATTAAAAAGGAATTAACAATTATAAAGGAAATAACAAGGAATTGACAATAAATATATCATTGTCTAATTAAAAGGAAACACTGACTATGATATCATTGTCCATCACCAAAAAAAATCGTTTAGAAATAAAATCGGTGTCAACAAATAAATTTGTTGCCTACTAATAAATGATATTGTGTCTATTTGAAAATTGTTTCCAAGCCATCCATATTGTTGTTTAAGAATTGGGTAAATAGTTGTGTAAACCTAGGCTAAATCACAGTCTACAATTCATTAAAAACAAAGACATGTCATAAGGAAAACGCAGAAGAAACCAATCACAAGAAAACACAGAAGAAATCAATCACAAGAAACCGCAGATATTTATCATTCAACAATGAATCAATCAAAGTGTAGAGATACTCATTCACAAATAAGGCACAAGGATTAGAGATTAATTATCAGGGAAAAACATAGAGAAAGGTAAGGGATAGATAGTTGGGAGAAAATGTATCCTTCACTTATTATCCATGCACGGGGAGGCAGGGAACTTGAATCTATAAGTATTTAAATACCACAGTGACGACCGTTGATTCGGATCTTGGCCGACTGCGAACGCACGGACTAATAACTTAAGGGATAAGGGACAAAAGATAAAAACATAATTTTTCTTCGTATTAATCAATAAAAACAAAGGCAGAGAAGTCATTGCAATGAGGGTTTGGGTTCTCCATGGGAAATTAATTCAAAATACAGTGAGCATAAAGCTAGTATGACTTTAAGTTCATTGATCATAAAACATTGGGCTCATCAAGACAATTTGTTGAAGATAAAAATGAAATCTATGGATAGTTTTACGCTGAATAAACATAAAATTTAACACAGTAGAAGTACATTATTGAAAGCACAGGAATAATATTTAAACTACCATTCAATACAAATATACATATGCATACCGTAGCCAAATGCGAAAGCTCCGAAGTCGTTTTCTCGCACGAGCTCCGACCAGCTCCCGCTTGCCAACCGATGTGACCTCATCGGTACCTTCCAACCAATGCTAGGGGTACTATTCTTCCCCTTGAGCCCCCTGACCTGCAAAGGGGCCATGCACATAATACCAGAGAATGCTAGCACCCAACTCGCTTCACAAGGTCGAACTACCACTTGTTACCCGAGCTAGGTATCCCAACTCCCACAAGAGAAAGTTTAGTGAAGGTAAAATTTCAGCAGCGTAACGTAATGCAAAAATATGAGATCCATACTACTCCTCCTCCATCCTTTATATATATTTTTCAAGTAATTAGTTTCCCCAAATTGTCATTGAATTCCTTTTTCACTAAATTAATTTTGAAAAACCTCCCCCGTACACATGTCACCCGATCCCCTAGTTTCACCAGAAAATCAATTTTATTAGTTAATTAAATATTCATGTTTCCCTCACCCACCTATAAGAGTTCCTAAAAACACTCCTTGGTGTCCCAATATTCCCTTACAATTATTAAATTACTTATGCGTTACTTAATTCCTAGTCGAGTTCATAATTACAAAGTTCCAAGGGAAAGATTCCTTACTAAGTTAGACATTCAAGTTTTTTTTCTTTACATTTCCCCTTTTCTTTACATTTCCCTTTTTATTTAAGTTTCCCATTTCTTTTAAGTTTCCCCCTTTTTCCTTTTTAACTAAAAATCAATTTATCAAGTGTAGATAAAACAACCATTTACCCTTTTTCCCTTTTAATTAAAAATTAATTTAGCAAGTGTAGATAAAAACAACCATTTACCCCTTTTTTAAAATTTAATCCTCCATTATAATTTTGACTTTAATAATATGTTTGAATTTCTTACCCCCCTTCTTGTTACATGTTTATTTATTATTATTATTTTGTTGACCACATGTTCTACTTAGACCTAGGTTTTAATTTTGCTAGGCTGGACGACATTTTTTATTAGCAAAAATTGTTTTTAAACCTTACTTATCACATCATTCATTTTAAGGTCGTCTAGGTCCTAAGGAAGAATAGTTTTCAGGGCACTAGGTTTATTCACTTACCAGTTAAAATCACGATGTGCCCTTCAGGATGCACTACGTGCTCCAAGTGTGCCACTATCCTCTTTTTATTTTCCTTGTGCAACGTGCCCTTCAAGAGGCACTATGTGCTCCAAGAGTGCCACTCGACTTTTTATGTTTTATTTGCGTGAAGTGCCCTTCAATACGCACTATGTGCTCCAAGGGTACGACTCACCTCTTGACTCACTTTGGTAGACGTCAAACCCCTGGAGTCAATACTCTGCTAGGTGATCTTGTGGGAGACTAAGGTCCTCTAAGGAATAAGGCCCCTGCCTTATTGTGCGCCCCTTAGAATCATCATGAGCGACTATCACAGTCTACCCTCACAGAATCGTGGGTCTTCTCAAACTAGGTAATCATTAACCTATAGTTCCAGCCACGATGGGAGTGCTAGCAGGCTGTGGAAAGGTTGTTTCCACACCTCTCCCTCAATGTCTCTAGTTGTCGTGCATGACCCCTCTACTCCAAATGTGAGTCTGGTTGGCAAGCTGTCGTCAGCCTACATCCATAAACGAATCACGTCAGCAATCATAATCAATAATCATAACATCTAATCATATGTACATATGTCACATCAAAAACATTCAAACCCTAACAATCCAATCCTTGAATTGATCCGAAGTCCAAGGGCTTTCATCGATGCCTCTACATCCTCAATGTCCAGAGTCCTACACACTTAGGAGAACCCAGTCAATAGCACCTGTCAATGTAAATATCACAAAAATTACATAACATAAAATCCACACTATCGCATAATCATACTCAAAATAGACAATAGTATAAAGGATCAGATCACTTGCACAAGAGTGGGATGTTACATACACCCCCTCTTTGTTTAAATTTTGTCTCGAAGTTTCACAGTATATAAGTGTCGAAATAAGGTGTGTCACAGTATCATAAGTCTACCTATCAAACACAAATGGAAACTGCTAACGCATATCATATGCATCCTCCCAGGTCTTTGAGTGCAGACTATAGTTGTCCCACTGGACCTTGACCTGATCTATTGTTCGATGTCGTAGTTGTCAAATGCGATGGTCTAGGATATGGATTGGCTTTGTTGTGAGCGCACCCTCGTATGATACTGGCAAGGAACTCATGTGAACAACATGTGGAGGATCACTAACATAATGTCTCAAAACAGAGACGTGAATGACATCATGTGTTTGCCTCAAGAATCAAACAAGGCTAGTCAATAGGCCACGGGCCCTCTCTTTTCCACAATATCATAGGATCCCACGAACCTAGGAGATATTTTATCACTCTTTCCAAACTATATCGTCAACTTCATAACTACGATTGACACGACACACATCGGCATAACTCTTCTGTCGATCATGCGCTTTCTTTATCCTTTGTCTTAGGGTTTGCATTTGATCTTCAATTTCTTGGATTTCTTTTGGTCCCATCAAGACCCTATCCTCAAGCCGTTCCCAACTCAAAAGTGTCTGACATGGTATCCCATAAAGAAACTGGAAAGGCGCCATCTTAATGGTTCTTTGATAACTGTTGTTATATGCAAATTCTACCAGTGGAAATAACTCTTCCCAATGCTTATGTTGGTCCATCACGTACATACACAACATATCCTCCAAGATTTGGTTTGTTCGTTCAGTATTCCCTCCTATATCTAAGTGATATGTGGTACTAAAGTTAAGTTGGGTTCCCAAGGCCTCTTGGAAACTAGTCCAAACTCAACAAGTAAACACCGATTCTCGATTGAATATAATCCTCTTAGGCACGCCATGCATCCTCACAATATCACTGATGAAAAATCTAGCTATGTAAGGTGCCTGATACATCGTACGCACTGGAATAAAATGAGCACTCTTCATCAGAGTGTCGACTACCACAAAAATTGAGTCATGTTTCCTTGCCGTCAGTAAAAATCCAACAATGAAATCCACCGAAATGACCTCCCATTTCGATTCTCGAATTGCGTGTTGTTGTAGTAGTCCTACCGGATGTATTTGTTCATCCTTCACCTACTCACATTCTAAACATCTATCCATGTAGTTGAATATTTCTTCCTTCATTCCTTTCCAAAAGAATAAGGGCTTAATGTCTTCCCTCATCTTTGTGACTCCAGGATGAGCCTTATACACTGCTCTATGAGCCTCGTTTAGGATCAAACTCCTCAACTTGTCATTGGGAGGTATGTAAATTCTATTTTTAAATATCAATAATCCATCATTGTCCAACCTAAATCCTTCAAATATTGGTACCATAATTATGTTTTGTCTGATAAAATCCTTTGCCTCCTTGTACCAGTCATTTTCGCGCTATAAAGTTAGAATATTTTCACGTAGATTCATCTGAAGAGGAATCACCGAAAAGATGCGTGGTCTCTGACTCAACGCATCCACCAATCTGTTCATTGTACCTTTTATGTAAGTAATCTCAAAATCGTACTTGCTAAGCAATTCCAACCAACACCGTTGTTGTGCGTTCAATTCGCTTGCATAAAGATGTGTTGTAGACCACAGTGGTCCATTTTTAGTTCGAATCTTCGTCCAATCAGGTAATTTATTCAAACTATCAAGGAATAAACAATGGCTAACAACTCCAAATCGTGTGTTGCATAGTTCTCCTCATGCCTTCTCAACTTTCTCGATATGTAAGCAATCACTAGACCGTCTTGCATCAAGACTCCTCCTAAGCCTTCCTTGAATGTGTCAGTGCATACCAAGAAGTCTACGTCCATGTGAGGGACCTTTAGTATCGGTGTTTTTGTCAACAACTCCTTGAGCCTCCGAAATTACTCCACGCATTTCTCAATCAAAACAAACTTCTTGTTCTTCTTCTGCAATTCTGTAATTGGGTTTTCTATCTTCAAAAACCCCTCGATGAACCATCGATAGTATCCCGCTAAAACCATGACGCTACACACTTCAGGAAAATTCGTCAGTGCAGGCCATTCCATAATAGCCTCAACCTTTGTTGGATCCATGATGATACCTTCGCCAGAGATGACATGCCCTAACTAGTGAATCTTCGATTTATAAAACATGCATTTAGACAATTTCCCATACAGTTTTTTCTCTCGCAAACACTGTAGTACCAAGCGCAATTTCTTGTCATGCTCCTCCATCGTCTAAGAGTAAATCAAAATATCATCAATGAATACTTGGACAAACTTTTCCAAGGATTCGCAGAACACCCTGTTCATCAAACTCATAAATACCCCTAGGGCGTTTGTCAGTCCAAATGGTAGAACAGTAAACTCATAATGTCCAAACCTCATCTTAAAGGCGGTCTTAGGGACGTCATCCTCTTTGATCCATAACTGGTGATACCCTGATCTCAAGTCGATCCTTGAAAATACTGCCATGCCTTTCAATTGATCAAATGGATCATCAATACTTGGCAACATATATTGATTTTTGATCGTTGCCTTGTTCAATTGACGATAGTAAATGCAGAGTCTCCATGACCCATCTTTCTTCCATATTAAGATAACAAGAGCACCCCACGGTGACACACTTGGATGTATAAGTCCTAGGTACAACAACTCCTTCAGTTGCATTCTCAACTCCTATAACTCTGGGGTCGAAATATGATTAGTCATTCTTTCCATCAGTTCAGTCCCCAATTTTAGGTCTACGATAAATTCCAATTTTCCTCTCTAGTGACATTTGAGGTAACTCCTCAGGGAAGACGTCTACTACCTCTCTAACCACTGGAAGGTGCTCTAGACCTTTCACTACTATTGGCCCTCGACCAAGTTTTGAGGATCCTTGGTCATGTTTGACCTAATTTTGGGACTTCGATAGGCTGTCGAAGGCAGATTGCAAGTCGAAGCGGAGATCGCGAGATCTCTGCCCCTTTTTAGGTATTTTAGGGTTTTTTCTCTTATGTAACGGGAATGGGATGTTATCCCATGGGTTTACCCATGTTTAAGCCTCTTTTGTAATGTATAAATAGATAGCTAGGTGATGTAATCTAGTGGTAAGCATGTGATGCTAAGGCTAAGTGCAAGTAATAGTTGTAAATTCTTTGTGCATATTGTGTGAGACTTGCAAGGTTAAGTGAAAGTGACTGTAAGAGACTATGTAAAGCCTTGGTGTTGTGACCTAGCTCAAGGAAGGAGGATCTGGCGGAGTGCGCACATATCTCATGTCTTATGTGGAGTAGGATTTTGAGGCTCATTGCATGTAGTTGATTGACCGAAGATAATAAAGAAGAAGAAGAGTTGGTGGACGTAGCCCTAGGCTGGGGGGTGAACCACGTATATATTGTTTTTCTATGTTTTATGTGATGTATTGATGTGTTTAAGTGTTTACTTTCTTAAGTGCTTTGATATAGATGAATGATAGATAGATTTGTGGATGTGTTTTGCTTAATAATATGGATGAATGCTAGATCTAACCTATGTGAATGTGCTTAGTGCTTGAATATGCTAGATCTAGGTGAATATTGCGATGATATGTAATTAGGGTTTTATCTACGAAGTATATACTGGTTAAATAATGATGAACTATAACTGCTAAGTTATTTGGTAGAGTATTGTGATCACAGATCTATGTCCCAGCTAAGGTTGTAGACATTGGAGTCCTACAACCATCCCTTCCTCTACCTTGGGTGAGACTTCATATGCTTCGTAGGTGTTTTCGAAAAGGCTGGTAGTTAAGGTTTTGTTGGTGCGCTCTTGAGCGTTGAACCCTGGGTTTTCCCCTGTGCCAACAAATGGTTCTGTTGCCGGGACTGAAACTGTGATTGTTGGGAACTGAAGAAAATAAATCTATGTGCGTAGATCTATTACTTTAGTGCTCAGTATTATACTTGACTTGTGGAGCTCTGTGCTAAGAAGAAAAGTCCGATCTGAATAAAAGAGGTAAGATCTTAAATCTTTGTGCTTTGTTAAAGGTAAGAACAATGAAAAGTTTTAATTGGAAAAGGAAGGATAAGTGGAAATTTTTGTTTCAAAATTATGGATCTATGTATGTTTGATAAATTTTGTCCTAGCTTGAAAAATATGTCACAACTAGATGAAAGAAGGTTTGATATGAGTAGATCTGATAGAAATAATGAAAGATATGTTATTCCTATGCATAGAAAGAATATTTGGACTAACAAATGGATGAAGAACCCTAGAAATAATTTTTTGCAGGTTAGCTACTATGGTCCTGGTGTGCAGTACAGGAAAGGTTGGGGATCATTTCGAAGAAAAAGAAGATTAACCCTTTGTTATAATTGTAGAAGACCGAGACATCTTGCTAAGGAATGCCCTGGTAAAAGAGCTAGTTTTCTTTGTTTTCAAGATATGGATCATGAATTTTTTTATTGCCCTAGAATGATTACTAAGGTTGAGAGAATGAATTCCCTATAATGATTGCTAAGGTTGAAAGAATGAATATGAGACAAGAAAACCCTGAGGAAGATCAAGAAACTAAGACCATGACAAAACCCCAAAAAGAATCAGAGAATGTATCGATACAAATGAAAGACACCCTAAATCATCACATAAATATCAACTTATCAGAGATATTCAAAGAAAAAGAATGCATAGAAACAAGAATAGCTGACTTCGACATAGACTGTGTTCTAGATGAGGAAACACAGGTGAATATTATGACAGAAAGAAATTGGGAAATTTTAGGAAAGCCTGCTATGATTCCTTCATTAGGAGGGATAGGATTATTTAGAGGAGATCCAATAACCCTATGTGGAAGACTTACCCATATATCTATGAGTGCTCATGGAACTTCGACAGAGGAAGAGATTGAGGTTTTTAAATTCGTTGAGAACAACGCCCCATTTGCTATGTTATTAGGAAAACCATGGATTGAGAGAAATCACACTAGAAGAAAAGAAGAGGAGGCCCTAGAACAAAATAAGAAAGAACTAAGAGACTTCATGATGAAGGGGATAACGCACTTGATTGAAGAACAGGAGAATAGATCGAAGTTATTAAGAACCAAAAACTTGGATGTCGAAGTTGAAAGAACACAAGAAGACTCATAGAAGAACGAAGCACCTACCCCAAACATAGAATAAGTATTAATCTCTAACCCTACGAAAGAATATCAACAACGCAAAGTTACTATGCCAAGAAGATATAAGAATCAGAATGGGAAGAGGATCCCAGTAACGCATATCACAGGGAAAAAGGATAGAAAGCTCAGTAAGAAGAGAGCAAAGATAGAAGAGTTGCAGAATGTTCCATAAGGGACTTTGCAGAAGGAAGGTTTGCAAAATTGGAACTTTGTTGGGATATCAGAATAACGCAACCTGGCACTTCGCCACGATGAAGAAATATAGCCATTGAAAGAATTATAATTGTTAGCTCGATGCCCCGAACAGTTAGAACAACAACTATGACCAGAAAGCTCGCCATCAGACCGTTGGGACCGCGCCGTGACATAAAGAACTACATTAATGATGGCTTCTTGTCCTTTGGAAGAGATCTGTTACACCGTTGTATACTTATTGCGTTGGTTTTTGCACCGAAAACACTTTTTTGAATTGTATCCTAGCCAACTCATTGCTACCACACTGTGTTTATTGAGATAAACACCTATTCTTTTTCTTTGAGCACTCATTCATCTACCTGAGTTATCCGATCTGAGCTTGCATTTCAGACAAGTTCAGCGCCACAGAGAAAGTCATCCAAGAAATTCTAATTGACCTTATGGCTGAGAAGGTGATGTCCGTTAGAGCTGAAGCCTCATCGATGAGAGGAGGGCAAGCCTCCCCGTCGACTGCTCATGGATCTGGACCATCTGGACCTGTAGCAGAGAAAAGAATCAAACACAGAGATGACCTAGAAAATGTCAATTTAATCCCAACTACATCTCGTCTTTGGCTGGCGCGGTGAGTCGTGACAGTGTCCCAAGAGACTTTGATTACACCATGGTTACTGCGTACCTTCCGAAGGGGATACGTGCAGTTAGAACACAACAGGATAATATTGCGACATTAAAATCCAGCGACCTCAACATAGGGGACCGCAAGAACTACAACATGCTCACTCCTTACAAGTATTTCACCAAGACGAAGGGGAAGAACTCGAAAATAATCCCCCATCCATCAACTACGAACCTCGCGCAGTCCACCTTTTTGAATGTGATGAATATCCCACACTTTGGAAGGCACCAAGAGGTTAACAAGTGTGTTAAGCTCCTGTTGTCATGTTACCATGGAAGTTGTCTATGGCTAGACCGATGCATCCTGGTCAATCTGACATTGATACATAATATCATAGGATTGAGCATGCAGGGACCCAACCCACATGACTTCTACCCAGAGAAGGCTACAGATCGTGCATTAGCATAGAGGTTGAAAGACACATACGATGATGTAGAAAAGGGGACGCGAGGCTAGAAGGTAGCTTCCATCCAGAATGGTGTAGTGTGCATGGCCTGCCAGCTGATCACAAGAAAGATCATGAGAAATAACATACCTACACAGGTTACAGGATTTGTTGTTGACCTCGCCGAGAAATGTGTAGAAGGAATTCAAATGAACTGGGTGAAGTACCTAGCCAACCATCTGGAATTGGATTGCTGCAAAGCTCAGGATCAAGGCTATGAGTTCCATGTTAGTTGGCTCATGATTCTCATAGCATTTACTTCTTGGGAAATGTCGGAAGGTGCGACCTTCCCATACATTGAGTCATTTGAGCCGCTCGCTGCGAAGTTCACCATGCTCTAATACTTAAGCGATATGGGAAAAAGGTGGCAGTCAAATGCATTATTCCACATGTACTATATCCAATTAAAGAGGGATATTGGGGTTTTCCCTCGCATGGCATTGAACACCCTACACCAGTTTCGACCTCTCATGATGTTTCGTGCATATCGACACTTCATTTATATCACTATGTGCGCAGACGAGCATAAAGAGGAGCTTCAGTCATACTATAAGCTCACAGAGGAGGACCTCGATGAGATAAATAAGGACTGGTTAGTATACCTCCTTATCCTTCCTGAACCTGTAGAAATTTCTGATCCCAAACTAATTGGCAGCTCAGAGGCCACTCACAAAGAACACGACACACCTAGAACTAGCAGAAGGAATAAGACCGAAGAAGTACAAAACCTGAGCAGAGCATCAAAATAAATCACTTCAGAATCATCGGGATGAGGAGGTGATGATGAAGTAGATATAGGAGAGACCAATGACAAAGAATATCAACAGAAGCAAGGATAACATCGCCTAGAGATCCTATTGATGAGGTTGATCTCTCAAAGAAAATAAATTCCCCCCCCACGAAACCTACCTCACAGAAGAAGTCAAGAGCGAGCAAAACCACGATGTGAACCGTGCTCATGGTCAATGACTTCGACTTCATCATCGTAGTTGTAGAAGATGACTCATAGGACGTCTTGCAGAAAAATGAAGCCAAGAAGGAGGAGATGTACGAAATAATCGAGGTTGAACTCACAGGGTTACAACAGGCCCTTCAATCCAGTCGTGCAATATCCACTGTGCCCCCACCATTAGAGGCACCAAAGTTGGTAGATGATCCTACCCAACTCCATAGACTAGCTGATGTGAATGAAGCTCACCTTCGTCATGCATAGGAAGAAACAGAACAGGCCACAGAGGCCCTAAAGAAAGTAAAAAAAGTAGTCATAGAGCAACTCTGAGTTGCACAACAGGAGAAGGTTGCTCTCCAAACAATGTTTGAAGAGGAGAAAGCACAAATCTAGAAATATAAAGAGAATTTTCTCTTAGAGAAGCTTAGAGTCAAAGAAGCAGTCAGGAGAGCACTTCGCTCTATGACAGGCTTACATAAAAAAGCGGAAGAACCAATAGAGCATCAAGTAGCGCAACTTGCAGAATCTATCCAACAACTTCAATAGAGAATTGCATATCTGGAGCTACAAATAGTGCCCAGCACTCCACAAGATGTATGAGATCAAAGAGAAGAAATTGCTCGAATCACAGTTGAGAGAATCAAGGCCCTCACCATGGAATGTAAACAACTAATTGATCGCAGTGCCCACACTTATGAGAGACTCATTGAGGATCCTGAACTGAAGGTACTGGAGTCACAGCTCCAGGAGGCAAAGAAGCAACCAAAAGTAGTACAGGCACAGTTGAAGCCCCTTTTAGTAGTTGAGAGGATGAAGCAATCCCAAGAATAGTGCACTGCTCAACAACAGGTCCACACCATTTAGAGAAAATTCATGGAAGTGACTCAAAGGCTCCAACCAATCCAGGACGAGGCTTGTGAACTATTCGCAGAGATTGAAGGCTAAGGAGAAGAAATAGAACAAGTCGTCACTACAACTAAACATCTCTTAGAGGGACCTATCAATGAAGCAGTTATCCAAGAGTTCGTCGAGAAGGAGGCCTTGGTGCAGCAACAGGTCAAAGAAGCTCGAGGATTTCGAAGCAGAGCTACCTAGATCAGAGTGACTCGGGATGAGTCACAGGTGAGTGTTGGGGGCATGTTGGCCCTTGACTAAGTTTTGAGGAAACTTGGTCATGTTTGACCTACATTTGGGACTTCGACAGGTTGTCGAAGGTGGAGCGCAAATCGAAGCAAAGATTGTGGGATCTCGACCCCTTTTTAGGGATTTTAGGGTTTTGGGCTTATATAACGTGTATGGGATGTCGACCCATGGGTTTACCCATGTTTAGGCCTCTTTTATAATGTATAAATAGATATTTAGGCGATGTAAGACTAAATAGTTGTAAATTATTTGTGCATACTGTGTGAGACTTGCACGACTAAGTGCAAGTGACTGTAAGAGACTATGAAAGTCTTGGTGTTGTGACCTAGCTTGAGGAAGGAGGATCTGGCGGAGTGCGCACAGATCTCATGTCCTATGCAGAGTAGGATTTTGAGGCTATGTGCATGTAGCTAATTGAACAAAGATAATAAAGAAGAATAAGAGTTGGTGGACGTAGCCTCAGGCTGGGGGGTGAACCATTTATATCATGTGTTTCTATGTTTTGTGAGATGTATTGATGTGTTTAAGTGTTTACTTGCTTAAGTTATTTGATATAGATGAATGATAGATAGATCTATTGATGTTTTGTGCTGAATAATATGGATCAATGCTAGATATTACCTATGTGAATGTGCTTAGTTCTTGAATATGCTAGATTTGGGTGAATACTGCGATGCTCTGTAATTAGGGTTTTTTCTGCGAAGTAGATACAGGTTAAATATTGATGAACTGTAAGTGCTAAGTGCTTTGGTAGAGTATTGTGATCACAGATATGTGTCCCAGCTAAGGTTGTAGACACTCGAGTCCTGCAACCACCCCTTCCTCTACCTCGGGTTAGACTTCATCTGCCTCGCAGGTGTTGCTGAAAGGGATGGTAGTTAAGGTTTTGTTGGTGTGCTCTTGAGCGTTGAACCCTAGGTCTACCCCTATGCCAACATGTACTCCATTCTCATTTAACACAAGGATCACATAAATCTTACATCCCTTGTGCATGCTCTTCCGTAGCTGCAAGGAATAGATGAACCTCAGGGAAACTCCTTGGTTCTGACATACAATCACGTGGATCTTTCCCTCATCATCAACCAAGCTCAAGTGTTTCATCATATAGTTGAGTATCGCCTCATGCGATTCCAACCAGACCATACCGATCACGATGTCATAAGATCCTAAGATCGTGACATATGGGTTGGCATGTAATATCCCCTAAAAATAAAATATTATGGAAGTCTGAAAACACTTAGGAATTTATTTCCATTTTTGGTAAATTTGAAATTGGAAAATTATTGCCATATATGGCAATTCCAAATTTGGAATTTAGTTAAATTGTAATTTATTATTATGGTTTTTGGGCAAAGATTTGATTTTCCCAACCAAGTCTTTGACTATGACACTTGTAAGAAACAATTTTTTTTATATTTATTGCTGAGAGACAAATGGAGTAGCTAGGTTGAAATCTGCTGACTATGACTCCATGAGTGGGAACATATTTGAACTACCTCAAGGCTGAATTATACAAGTGGAAAATTAGGAATTTGGCCATGGTAGCCCCTGAAAATCATGGATTTGTAAAGCTGCGAAAATTCCCAAGGGGAAAAGACCTAGGCAAAGATGCTTTTGGAATATATAACATATGGGAGGAGGCATGCCATTGCCTATTACGTTGGGGAATATAATATCACTTGGTGCTATGAGAACTGCTTTCTAGGTGTGAGGAAAGGAGATGTTTTTCTGAAACCGAAGAAGGACTATAGCTAAGGAGGATTTCTGGAGTTCACGCTCATGGATTCATGGTCAGGATAAGGGGTGAATGGAGCAAGTAGATTGGTTTTTATGTTCTATGGTTGGGTGGAACTTGGTTGTTTCATTTGTCATTTCAGTACTTTACTCAGATATGTCCATCTACTCTTCCTTGGTTGAATTTATATTGATTAAATAGTTGGTAGTATACATTTTACTTATTCATGGATGGATGTCCTGGTGTTTTATGGCTGATAGAATTTGACAGCCACTATGTATGATAGTTGTTGTAGGTACAGTTTGATTTTGTTAATGCATAAAGTAATAAATCTATTTTGTGTTAGCTACTATAGATGCAGATTATTTTTAGTTAACGAATAACGTGATGAAATCTACGATGTGTGAGTTATGGTAGGTACATAGGATATACCTATAAGTTAAATAAAATAGAATTATTTCTGGGTTATTTTAACCTCTACCAGACATGTGAGCACATACATATAGATTTTCAGATTCAAGTAACATTAGACTGTGAAAATGCTAGATATAATTCTGGAAACATATAAACATATATGTGTATATATATTTGTGTTGATTGGAATATGCACAACTATATAAATAACTAAGGGATGTTTTATTTTTACAAATACCAAAGTAGATCCAAAAGGAATATAAAATAGAATTTCATATAGGTATATGTTGTTGCTCATACAAAATTTTAGTATCAATCAACAATTGAACACCCATACATAAGAACGGTTCGAACATTTGGGCCTCATGGTTTTTCCAAGTGAATCATCCTGTGTTATGACTATGCACGAAAATCCTCAAGAACCTTTTAGTTCGTCCTTACCATAGTAAAACTAAATTAAGTTGCAAGTATTATACAATATTCATTACAAAAGCTACAATGTGTATAACAATAATCTCGTTCTTTAACAAATTAGAGAAGATATGTGCATTTTATTACAATAAGAAAAGAAACGTTATGTATAGTCGGGAGCGTGGGATCCAAATCATTCCAAATAGAACACCCTGGAGAAGGATCCGGTACCATTTGAAACCCATGACTGAACTAACACCAAATTTCAGAACACAAATACTTTTTTCGCACATGGTGATGTCTGGACCCACAGACTGCCAAAGTTTAAAGCCTGCAAGGGAATCAAGAATTTATAATTAATATTAATTTAGAGGTAAAAAAGATTCAAATACTGAATATACAATAATTACTAGGATAAATTCTATGAAAAATAAATATCATAGATGTAATAGATGGACTTCACTTAACTTGCAGTTTGGGGAACAGATACATGTTCTTCCATCTGCGTTGTCGAGGAAATCATCCACAGACTGAAGGGGAGGAGTGGACCAAGGTTTCCCTGATGGGTACCCTCACAATAGACATGAGTCCCATCATTAGATTACATTAATCAAATCCTTAACCATATATGTTAGAAGGAAATAAACCAGAAGCATTCTTAAAATGGATTATCAAGAACGCACAGAATAAAACGTGCCCCACGAAAATTACATAAATTTGGATCATATATAATGCTACGAGATTTTTTCCATCGTAACTATAAGAAAAGAAAAACTATAGTTCGATGAAAAAGAATAACAAGATCATAACATATTTCTGGGTATCTAAATCTCTGTCCCTTCTTTCATACGAACGAGGTGAAATTACACAGATGAACTATCGGATTTTTGAACTGAGAGTAAGGTTACATCTTTTAAGAATTATTAAGTTATGGAATAATACCACATAGTGGGAATATTAACCTTGTGTCTATGCATTTACAGGCAAAACTAGGGTAAATGGAGCAATCCTTGATTAAAACAGAACCATATACAACAATAAATAAACCCTCACCGTAGCTACAGGGTTTGATTTACCACTGCACAACTTTAAAATAAAAAATGCAAGGTTTCCACAGTGAGTCAAACACAAGAAGCCAATAACTCGAAGATTCAAGGCTAAACAAAACAGAGTAAAAAAGGGAAAAGTGTATACCATATTTACAGAGAACATAGAAGGGGACAACCATTTAAAAGAGTAATTTTAAGTAGCAAAGATTGAGTCCATGCCTTGATGGCGAACCTTCGCGAAATAAATTATGGGCTATGACAGATAACTTTAGCATACTGTAATTATACAGGAATACTTGGAATTGAAATCTTAAGGGGTCACTATGATAGGGTTTAACCATTGGTTTTATAATGATAGGTATTCTGCAAGAAACTCCCAAATAAGTATCAGGTTACACATCAAAGAAAATGATTGAGGGAATTTGCTTACTGACAGGTCCCTAATACATATCGGGACTATTTCCAAATCAATAACTGGAAAAAAACGCTTGTTTAGAAGACTTTACAAGATAATGGATTCTGGAAAAGTGAATGACCACCGCACGGAAGTGATAAAGTGAACGACCGCCTCACGAGAAGGGATACTTTCAACCAGCAACAGTGCAAGAAAAAAAACAGATTACAGAGACAAGTTAAGGTGAGACTAATTCCCTTTTCTATACAGTAGTCCAAGCAATAGGATTTGAAGATCTTACTTGGTGAAAGAGGAACCAGATAGATGCATAATGTTTCCTTACCTACGTGGAACAAGAAACCTCCTCGTCATCAAGGTTACACATAGAGTAAAGTTGCAGAAACTAATGCAGAGCGATTTTTTCTCTGAAATTACACAGAGCCAAGGTGAAGAATGAAACAATAGCCTTAGGAAACCCTCTATCAAATAGATCAATGGTGATAGTGATGAGTTGTACCTTGATCATGTGATTAGAGTGAGGTGGAAAAATACAATGGGCACAGTGGACGAGTGATGGTCCCAAGGGATTACATTACATAGCGCCATAAATATCTTAGGAAGGGTTTAATTAAGCCATGACAGTCATATTTATGCCGACCTCGCATCAAGTTTATGGCGAATGCAATGACAGTTAGTTTAGGCTTACAGTTTAGTCTTCTCTTTCAATTTAGTTAGGGTTTTACTATTACTATCGGATTCGTTAGCCCTTGTGCCATTGTTAATTTAAATGGGAGTGGTAAACAACAATAAATGAGTAGCCTGCACCAACTGTCTAGTCACAACCATACAAATTTTAACACTTATACGTACTGGTGTCATGTTAGTAATAACTCGGTTAATGAAGACCTTTCACATACAACCTATGGATTAGTCGATACATTCAACCTAGGGGTATTCGTATGCATCTATATGATTCCATAGTATGCCCTATGGGTTGCACAATTTGAATCGAAATTCTAAGGTAAATTTATATATATATTTTTGTTTAAATCATTAAGCTACCTTTCACCTTCTTTTGAGAACAGAATTGAGATAGAGATTTGTAATTACAGCTTGCACCTATATCAACGAAATGGTAAGTGTAAATTGTGGAAGATAAAAGAAGTAATAAAATTACTCTATAGTTATAGTTAAGGAATGCGTGAAAGGTATTGAAAGCGTTTGAATAATTCTAATGACCCTAATTTTTTTTTTTTCAAATTGGTAAATTTGGGTTCCATTACATGGCCCTAGTGACAAACTCTCCCAGGTTAAGGCTACAAACCGTAATCTTCCCACCAACCTTCTGTTTGTCTCCCGAACCCATTTCTACAAAGTTAAACTCATCTTGTTCGATTGCCTTTACCTTAATTATTTTTAGAACTGCACTAGAAATGAAACTCTCAGTAGCACTGGGATCTATCAAATACTAAGGGTTAGGTCAGCGACAATAGCTAGCATTTCGAGCACAGTCGAATGGTGCTCTTCTTGGCGTCTATTCACCACTGTATGAATACCATGGGCTTTGACCAATTATCCCACAGTAGTGGGTCCGGATGATCTAGATGCTCTAGTCCTCTCCACTTGACATTCGTGATGGTAATGTGGATCCCCACCTGTCCAACACCCTTTCTTCGGTCCAGTACTCCTGGTACCCAAAGTATAAGTTCACGGCCCATCGACCTCAAATCCTGGTTTGTTCTGCTGAACAGGTCTAAATTGTTGCTATTTCCATCGACGCTGCCACTGGTGTTGTCGTCCTCGGTAAGGATTTCGCTATTGAGGCGCTCTTCGCCGAGGTGTAGTGAAAGTATATCCTCTTTGGAAGCCACGATATCCTAGCGTATGTCTAGCTAGTGTCTGATGTTGCTACACACCAGATGACACCTGCCCCACGGGTCTCGTTGGAGTCCTTTTCTGAACTCTGTTGATAAGGTCCTCCTCTACTATGAGGGCCTTCTGAACGACATCATGCAAGGTTTGAGGCATCAAAATCCTAACCTTTGCAATAATGTTGACATTAAGGCCAAACACAAAAATTTTGAACTTAATTTTCTCGGTATTTAGGTGCAGAGCATATCGAAACATCTCCATAAAATGGGCCTCATACTCGGGCACCGTACGGTCGCCCTGTCGCAAGTCATTGAACTCATTGAGATGAACCTCAATGAATTCCTCTGATAGATACCTCTGTCAAGACCATTCCTTGAACATTTTCCATGACACGTCTTCGAAGATAATGTTCAATTGTGGCAAGAGTGCCTTCCACCATAGAAGAGCGCTCCCCTTCAGTTGAAATACCTCCCTACAAAAATTCACGTTGGATGTATAGTTGCGAAGTGAAAATCATATTGTCATATTCTCCAACCATACCTCGGTGGCTGCACCATCGGGGGAACTAAAGAAATTGGGAAATTTGACCTTCTCGAGTTCATGATGAATGCTACTAGTACCAACCGGACCATGCGATGGACCTTCAGGGAGTGTCAGCTCCCTGACCTCATCTCTATACCAATGACTAAATAGTGCCTCAGAAATCTGCTAAAAGGACCTCATCATCCCAACCACATCACCCACAACTATCTATTCCTACCCGACAACATGTTCATCTCCCTAGGGGTTAGACCCCTCTAGCACAGGTGCTACTGGAGGCGTCGTGACTCCTTCCCTAGATCCAAGTCATGAATCTCTAAGGTGTTATCTAATTGTGCTTACTGCATGGGCAGGTTAAGTTTTAATTAGTGTTAGGTTATTACTCAAAGGTTTACTATAGTGGAAATCATGGTGATCCATAGTCGTAGGGTTGAACCCGATCTGATACCATATGTAATGACCCCGTCGTTAAGATTACAAGCAACACACGCAAGTGAAAATTCTTTTTGTTTGAAGCAGGAATGCAGCAGCAACAACAATTAAACAACACAACTTGATGACGACACAACGCACGCAGATCAGGCAAAAAAAAACAACAACTCAACATACTAGAACATCATGCAACTGGGTGAAACATGCAATAATCAATAGACATATAAAAATGACTACTCGCTCGACACAAGCAAGAAAACACCTACAAGCTAAAGGACAACAAAAACAACCCGACATAATGGCTTCGACGACCAGTATATAGAACCTCTGCATTGTACAAAACCCAACTCATTGAGGCATTACAAAACCAAGTACGAACATCCATTACAACAAACAATATATCCACATCGGGAACCATAAGAATCCGGACAAGTTATCATTCGCGTCTATCCATCAGTGTGTGCAATGATCCCCTCATCAGGAATCATACCATCACAAGGCGATAGGTGTGACAGTAACCATGGCGCAACATAACATTTCTAGACCCTTAACCAAAGCTAAATCCCTCATGCTAGGAGACTAAATTAACTGTCAAAAACATGAAGACTAAACCCAAGAACCCCAAACAACAAGTCGACAAGATGCAAGGGAAATCTGACTACTATAAAAATCATACATCACCTTAAATTCCAAAGCAATCCTACATCAACATGGTTAATGTCACCTAGGAATATAATATTTAACCAAACATACCTCACATTAATTTATGATTCCACACACGCCATACATTCCTTAAATTGATATTTCTTTACCAATTATGGAATAACTACTTGTTGTTTGTTTTTGCATTAAAAAGTGAACTATTATGCACTTAACATGATCAATATACGTCGTCAACAAATAAATGTTGTCTATTAATATAAGTGAACTACTTAAAATTAAAATGTGAACTATGTTGTCTATTAATATTTGAACTACTTTGTTGGGATTTGGGTACCTTGGAAAGTGGTCCCCATGTGATTATAAGTCTCTAAGGACAAAGGGGGAAGACTATTACCCTTGTACTTTACTTTATGATTCTAATTTCACTTTGACTTAGGAGTTTTAAGTCAAAAGTGAAATATGTC
>SNQJ01S0059268.1:7958-20416 GCA_010110895.2 Picea sitchensis | reverse complement strand
CACGTTGACCAAAAATACCTGTGTCAAATTTATGCATGTTTAGAAGTGTAGATCAACATTTTAAAGTTCAATATCTAGAGGTAGTGTTATGTGTTTTAAGTTATATTGCATGTGCTAACATTGAGATAATAAAACACTTGCAAGGGCACCTTAAAAGAGCACTTAACCTATAAACCATTGAGCAGAAAGTGGGATGATTGTTTGTTGTCCTAAAACAACAAAAGGAGAAAGCCATACAGTTGAAACTTAGAGCCATACTAAGGTCAAGGACAAACCTTAGATGGAAGCCTCATAGGACCTCAGATAATTTCTACATACTTAACATAAATAAATGAACTACGTTGTCTATTAAATATTTGACATTGTTGTCTATATTATTGTTGGCTATATTATTGTTGTCTAAAATATCTCTATATTGTTGTTTTCTATATTATGTCTGTCTAAATACACAATATTGTTGTCTAATATATCATTATATTATTGTTGTCTATATTAACAAGTCTCTGGATAATTCTATTGATAAACTATTAATAATTATAATGATATCCGTGGGTAAATAACCAACAAATGATAAAAACATTGTGATATAAAAAAATAATGAACCCGTTGTCATAAAAAATAATAATAAACACCATTATAAAAACGTTGTCCTATAAACAATCATAAACACGTTGTCATATAAACACGTCGTCATTCACAACAACCAATGCTAAAACACATTCATACTAATGATAAACACGTTGTGTATAGATTCGTTGTACTTTAACAAGGAATATCAATTTGTTGTCTATATGTATATTCGATGAATGGATGTGTAAACAAAACGTAATGATGTCTATCAAAAAGTTATTGTCTATTAACAAAAACTATCTATGGGATAAAATGCAGTCATGTGATATTGCAATCTATTAACATCACAATACCGCTGTCCTTTGAATATATTTGTTGTCCTTTAGATATATCATTGTATTCTAAATGTTTGTGTTGTCTTTTTAAAAATAACTCTTATACAAATATATCGCTATAAAAATATACAACAATACAATGTATCGCTATGCCCATTTATCGCTATACAATATTCAACTATACAATTATATCGTTGCCATCAAATATATCTCTATCCAATTATACCAATATATCGCTATCTAATTATACCAATATATCGCTATCCATGAATGCTATTATAATATTGTTATCCATTCCATTGTGAGATCTCTATTAACAATGATTCACGGTCTAACATGTTATCTAAAAAATATACCTTCTAACCAAATGTTATTTAATAATAAAGTCGTTGGATAACAGAGGAATTGTTGTCCCACAGTAATTAGTTGTCTTAGTGATATAGTTGTCCATTAAAAAGGAATTAACAATTATAAAGGAAATAATAAGGAATTGACAATAAATATATCGTTGTCTAATTAAAAGGAAACACTAACTATGATATCACTGTGCATCGCCAAGAAAAATCGTTCATAAATAAAATCGTTGTCAACAAATAAATTTGTTGCCTACTAATAAATGATACTGTATCTATTTGAAAATCATTTCCAAGCCATCCATATTGTTGTTTAAGAATTGGGTAAATAGTTGTGTAAACCTGGGCAAAATCGTAGTCTACAATTCATTAAAAACGTAGACATGTCATAAGGAAAACGCATAAGAAACCAATCACAAGAAAATACAAAAGAAATCAATCACAAGAAACCGAAAATATTTATCATTCAACAATGAATCAATCAAAGCATAGAGATACTCATTCACAAAGAAGGCACAAGGCTTAGAGATTAATCATAAGAGAAAAACGCAGAGATAAGTAAGGGATAGATAGATGGGAGAAAATTTATCCTTCACTTATTATCCATGCATAGGAAATCAGGGCATTTGAATCTATATGTCTTTAAACATCTGAGTGATGACCATCGATTCAGCTCCTGGACGATTGCTTAAGAACAGACTAATAACTTAAGGGATAAGGGACAAGAGATAAAAACACATTTTTTCTTTGTATTAATCAATAAAAACAAATGCAGAGAATTCATTGCAATTAGGGGTTGTGTTCTCCACGGGAAATCAATTCAAAATACAGTGAGCATAAGGTTGGGATGACTTTAAGTTCCTTGATCATAAAACGTTGGGCTCATCAAGACAATTTGTCGAAGATAAAAATGAAATCTTTGGATAGTGTTACACTGAATAAACATAAACTTTAACATAGTACAAGTATAATATTGAAGGTACAGGAACAATATATGAACTACCATTCAATACAAATATACACATGCATACCATAGACAAATGTGAAATCTCTGAATTCATTGTCCGACATGCACTTCGACCAGCTCCCGCTTGTCGACTGATGTGACCTCACTGGTATCTCCCAGCCAATGCTAGGGGTACTCTTCTTCCCCCTGCGCCCCTCGAGCCTGAAAGGGGCCACAGACACAATACTAGAGAATGATATCACCAACTCACCTCACAAGGTCGAGCTACCACTCATTACTCGAGCTGGGTATCCCAACTCCCACAAGAGAAAGTTCAGTCAAGGTACAATTTCAACAGCGTAATGTTACACAAAAAGATGAGATCCATACTCCTCCTCCTCCATCCTTTTTATATAATTTTCAAGTAATTGGTTTCCCCAAATTCTCATTAAATTCCTTTTTCACTAAATTAATTTCGAAAAACCTCCCCCTTAAACATGTTGCTCGATCCCCTAGTTGCAGCAGAAAATAAATTTTATTAATTAATTAATTATTCCTATTTCCCTCACTCACCTAAAAGCATTCCTAAAAATGCTCCGCGGTGTCCCAATATTCCCTTACAATTCTTAAATGATTTACACCTTACTTAGTTCGTAGTCGAGTTCATAATTAAAAAGTTCCATGGGCAAGATTCCTTACCAAGTTAGACATTCATCTTTTTTTTCTTTACATTTCCCCTTTTCTTTAAGTTTCCCTTTTTCTTTAAATTTCCCATTTCTTTTAAGTTTCCACCTTTTTCCTTTTTAATGAAAAATCAATTTAACAAGTGTAGATAAAACAACCATTTACCCTTTTTCCCTTTTAATTAAAAATTAATTTAGCAAGTGTAGATAAAAACAACCATTTACCCCTGTTCAAAAATTTAATCCTCCATTATGATTTTGAATTTAATAATATGTTTGAATTTCTTTCCCCCCCTTCTTTTTCCACGTTTATTTATTAATTTTATTTATTTTTGACCACATGTTCTACTTAGACCTAGGTTTTAATTTCACTAGGATCGGCGACATTGTTTATTAGGAAAAAATGTTTTTAAACCTTACTTATAAAATCATTCATTTTAAGGTCATCTAGGTCCTAAGGAAGCATAATTTTCTAGGCACTAGGTTTGTTAACTTACTAGTTAAAATCATGACGTTCCCTTCAAAACGCACTACGTGCTCCAAGGGTGCCACTCACCTCTTTCTGTTTTCCTTGCGCGACGTTCCCTTCATGACGCACTACGTGCTCCAAGGGTGACACTTACCTCTTCATGTTTTCTTTGCACGACGTGCCCTTGAAGACGCACTACGTGATCCAAGGGTGCCACTCGACTCTTGAATAACTTTGGTAGATGTCAAACCCCTGGAGTCAATACTCCACCAGGGGATCTTGTGGGAGACTAAGGGCCTCTAAGTAATAAGGCCCTTGCCTTATTGTGCACCCCTTAGAATCATCGTGAGAGACTGTCACAGTCTACCCTCAAGGCATCATGGGTCTTATCGAACTAGGTAATCGTTAACCTACAGTTCGAGCCATGACATGAGTGCTAGTAGGTTGTGGCAGGGTTGTTGCCACACCTCTCCCTCAATGTCTCTAGTTGTCGTGCGTGACCCCTCTACTCCAAATGTGAGTTTGGTTGGCAAGCTATCGTTAGCCTCCATCCATAAACAAATCATGTCAGCAATAATAATCAATCATCATAACACCTAATCATATGTACATATGTCACATTAACAACATCCAAACCCTAACAGTCCACTTCTTGACTCGATCCAGAGTCCAAGGAGTTTCATCAATGCCTCTGCATCCTTAATGTCCAGAGTCCTGCACACTCAGGAGAACCCAGTCAATAACATATGTCAGTGTAAATATAACAAAAATGGCATAACATCAAATCCAAAATGTCTCATAATCATACTAAAAATAGCCAATAGTATAAAGGACCGGATCACTTGCACGCAAGTGTCCTCAAAGAATAAGTCTTCTTAGTGCGTGCAAGAGATGGATGTTACACCTTTGTAGATTGTGCGGCTAAGGGAGAAGAAGAGTACCCCTAGAATTGGCTGGGAGGTATTGGTGAAGTCTCAATGGTTAGCAAGAAGATGAAGGAAGGGAACGACAGTTGCCAAGGATCCTCATCAAGCCTATCTTTTCCGATTACAGTATTTTAATTTGAGTTTGCATTGTATTAAGTTTTTATTGTATATATGGTTTTTAGAATTGTTAATAGTGGTAATGGATTTCTGATATTGGACTGGCAAGTTTCCTTGATGATTGTGTATTGTAGAAAGGAATTTCTAACGAGTCTGCAATTTTAACTCCAAACTAAATCTTGATTTCTTATTCAGTGTTTTCCCTTTCTCAATTTGGGGGTAATCGATGCATTTTTCCATAAGAGTTTGCGTGTGCTTGTACATAATAACTCACCTAGAACCTCTGCATTTCCATCAAAATTGCTCTGTGTTTTCACATACATGCTTTCCCATCTAAGGAGAATCTCCTTGTGTCCAATATCTGGAAAACCCTCTACATTTTTTTTTGTGTATCTGGATTTGATTCCCTTAAGGATTTAAGTATTCACCTCTGTGTTTTTTCTATTGTATCTAGATGTTTGATTCCCTTAAGGATTTAAGGATTTACCTCTGCATTTTTTTGAATCTAGATTGCGTTTTTCCTTGTACAAATTCACCCATAAAATGTTAATATCACTTAGCTATTTCCTTTGACACCTTTGCATTATTTGTATTTGCACAAATTCACTAGCATTGTGAAGCTCCTAGAGAACTTCCTTTGACACCTCTGCATTATTTTTATTTGCACAAATTCTCCAGCATTGTGAAGCTCCTCACTAATTTCCTTAACACCTCTGTGTTATTCTTATGCATGAATTCGCCCATCATTGGGAAGCTCTTAGTGAATTTCCCTTGACCCCTCTACGTTATTTTCTTATATGCACGAATTCTCCTAGCATTAGGAAGCTCCTGGCGATTTTCCCTTGACATATCGACATTTTTCACTTGCTCCGCGTTGTATGAAATTTCCTTGCAACCTTACCTGGAGTTCTCTACTCCTATGACCTAAGACAAAGAAAATATTCAAGGCCAAGTAATGGAGCCAAATTTAGCACATTACAATAAATTCCCTTTATTTATTATTCAATATACGTTTCTAATAATACAAGCACTATTGGGCCAGTTATGAACCTAAGTATGCAATGCTTTGAGTGATCAAGTTTGACTACATTAAAATGCATGTGTATTTAGATTCAGGATTTCCATTCTATGAGGTAAAGGTGAGATCCGAGTAGTAGGTGATGGTATTTAGTGCATTACAATGACTTGTACATTTTTTTGGGGGGGTTATTGATATGTATCATCTTTCTAAAACTAGTGTATATAATGTGTATCATTTATCTATTCTTGGGTTTATGCATGTATTATGGTTTAACGTTGCAATATTTTAGACGCCATTAACTTTACACCTTGCGTCCTTTAAAATTTATTGGTATAGGACAAGTTTATAAGTTCTTGATATATTAGTTTTAGGGTGCACAAGCATTATTCTTGTTACTCGATGATTCACTCGTTGTGTTGAATTATTACATATATGTTTATCACCATGTTCTTGTGTAGTACATGAGAAATTGTTTTAGTGATTTCCCAATCCTCGTAGATTACACTATGTTTGTTTAAATAATAAATTTCCCAAGTTTCATAGGGTTCAACCATTAATAATGCGATGTATGATTAGGTATGTGATAAGATTTCTTTTTTTCCATGGAATAAAACTATTGATTTCTCTTGCGCCTTGAACTTAATGTGATTGTATTTCTTGCACAATGAATAAAAGTACTGATTACTCTTACCCCTTTAACTATGTTGATCTATGATCATTTAGAAATTAGTTTACTCTTGCACATTTATACAAGGTTGATTTAGGATTGTTTTAGTAATCAATTTACTCTTGCGCCACTAAAAATGTTAATGAATAAATGATTGAGCGATTGACTTCCCTAGCGCCATGGATAATGATGATGATTAAGTAATTAGATTGCTTTTCACTATGGAATAATGATGATTTATAAATGATTAAGTTATTAGATTATTCAAGCACATCGAATAATGTTGATGTAGGATTTCCTAAGTGACTAGATTAGTTGCGCGCATTGAATAATGTTGATATATGTTTAATTAAGTGATCAGAATACTCTTTCACTTTGACTAATTGATGTTTAATATTGATTGATTGATCTAGTTTTTGTCGGCTTGACTCAATTAACATGATTTAGACACCTCCTTGTTCCTCAGAACAGTTGCCAGTCCTGAGACCTTAAATGGTCAAAATCAATCGGATGAATCTTGGGCTTGAGCGTTGCTTATGTTTCCTGGAGGTCCTAACCATGCAACATAGGTTGGGCGGGTAGTCATTTTAATATTCAGTATCTGGTTGATCATTGTTTATAATTTGCTTCAGTGGATTGTGACGTGTTGAAGTGCGTCGCTATTTATGTTTATGTGTTGGTCAGGTGTCGCTATCATTTATGTTGCTGTGTTTTTTGTGTCGTTATTTATTATGACGATGAGTCACTTGTAATGCTTTTAATTATGATGTCGTTTGATTATGTGCTTCTATGAATTATGTGTTGACATTAATTTCCTAATGCTTTAAAAAAAATTACCTATTTTTCTTCGCTTTTCCTAGTCGTAACGGAGGGGACTTTACATTAGACCCACAATTACCTATCATATATCATCCTCACAAAGATAATAATTACTTTGGTGAATGGATAGCTTCACTTCAATGGCTTCGACACTTTCTGTATTCAGGTAAGTTGATGGTTTGCACATAATCAAAATATTTTGGTTTCTTTCTTATACTCCAAAAAAAAATGAGAACATGACCATTTTTTGTAATGAAACTTAATTATTATCTCTTAAGTTTCATAGTAGAAATTTTGTAATAGGTTTTAGAACATTGATAAACATAATTTATGATGAAAGTTAATATTGAACGAGATTCTTTTAACTACAATACACTAGTATATAGTGTTGTCTACCCTTATTGGTATTGTGATATTTCTGTGAACCATACCTTACACACTTGGGACTATTATTATAGACAAAAAAACATTATGAGATAGTCTTTGTTTCTGGTAGGATTTCAATCATTCATATTCTCAGTCTTGGTAGTAGTAGTATTGTAATCTTTGATAAATTTTCGGAGGGTTTTACTCAACCCAGTTTTTTTTTTTTAAATATTTCCATATCTGACCCTGTAATGATGTGATGATTACGCAGATTTCTCTCATATGTAAGAGAATTTGTCATGATTTTACCAATATTAGTAGATCCTCAACTCTAGGAAACATATCTAAATGCATTTAATATCCAGTAGACGCACTAAAAGAAAGTCACAAAAATATAGTTTAACCATTCATCTATTGTTTAAATTTTTCCAGAAATTCAATTTGATATTGTATTTATTCATTTACTAATGATGGGTCCCTGTGATAATTGTGAGGCAACAAATCCGATAACGCTGGAGGTATTTCATGACAAGGTTTCACGGATTCAATACAGAGTTTCGAACCGATGAGGGCCAGAACAGGTATGAAATTTCTTTGGTTTTAATTTTTTTTGTTTCATTGATGCGACCTTTAAATTTTGATTATGAGGAGATATTGATGGTTAAATATTAATCTTCTCTACACGCATACGAAAATTTAACCAGTACCCCATGGGTTGAGATAACCTTTGCTCATAGAGGTGAACTGGCTTTGAAATAAATGCTTTCATTAAAGAAATGATTAAATTACTCTATGCTGACCCTTTGTAATTTGTTCTCTATAGGTTAAAGGTTGTGAAACACATTTTATACGCCATCCAAGGTACTCGGGTTCCATTACTTGTATCTACATACGTACTCCTCGCGTAAAGTTTGTGAACATAATTTGATTAGTCGATTACTAGGAAGGGATTATTCCTTGAGAAAATGGGAATACGACTTCTATTCAATATACATTGGTATATGAGTAAATAGAAAAAAAAATGTTTTCTCTTTAATGTACACCATTAAATGTATAAGCTACTAGATAATATTTTATTATCTGAAGACTATGAAAATTTTCTCTACCTTTATGAACCTAAGGTCATTTCTATGATTTCTGTATTGAAGTTTTTTGAGCAACTTTATTGTTTTAGGAGGTAATCGAATTCCAATATTTACATTATGAGAAATTTCTATGAGTTTACAAAATGTATGAGATATGACTTCTTATAAATACTACTCCATAAATAATCTTTTCCTCTTTGTTTTAATAAGTACTGAAATCTATTTTTCATCAATAATTCTACATATCACTTGTACTTATTTATAAATATATATTTGTCTCTTTCCATGTTGTAGAATTTATGTGTTCTAATTCAAATACAATTGGAAATCTTATCTATATATTTATATATATGTTTGAAAACTTGCATGTTATTTCAGTTCGAGTATTATGCTTTAAGATTTTCTATGATCTACCATTCAATCTACAATGTAGAAATTCATCAATGGTATAAAGCTTCTAATCATATGCTAACTTATCAAATCCAACCATATTTGCAACTAACCAATATGGTAATATGTAAAAGTTATTCACTAATGAACAAAAAGTACATATATGAACCAGATTCACTAGAAACAAATGGAACAACCACGTTCCACCTAACCATAGATGCAGAACAACCAAGTTACTTGTCTTGAACACCCCCAACCCTTAGTATGACTCCATAAGGGAGAACCGAACTGCACTCCTTAGCAAGTGTAACTTTGTACCACTTAGAAAATATTTTCCTAACACACATTTTCTCACATAGAAAATAGTTCTATCATTCCTAGAATACTAATCAGTGTCCACCTCCCAAATATGTTGTATATCTCCTTTCTTTTTCCTAGGACTTTTCTCTAATTCATTTCCCTCCTTCGAAATTCACATCTTTATAAATATCTGATTTTTAGGGGCTGCGAGTGACATAACTCCACTTCTGACACTTGTCAAATCCATATTTGTGTTAACTCTAACATGTTCCCCACTCATGGAGTCATAGTCATCTATTTTTAAACTGCTTGTTCCATGTGTTTCCCGTATTGTTTTTGTCTCTTACATCTATCCATCAAAAGAGGACATTTGGCAAGTCAAACTCTTGCACAAGAATTTAAACAATAACAATTAAATGTCTTAATAAAACCAAGTATGAATTTCCATAAATGGAAATTATTCAATAAAATGTTGAATACTTGAGGTTATATATATATATATATAAGAGTGGGTTTATAGGGGTACCCATAAAGAGAAAATGATAGGTAGGTAGTTTTATAACTTACAAAATCTACAAGTTAAAATTTTGACCTCAAGTCAATTCTAATGGTTTGCTTTCCGAAACCACATATAAAAACTTTCAAAATAAGATGAAACATTCAAACTGAATGTAAAATTTCAACACTACTTTCAAGTAGAGGGTGTTGAATACGAGGACACCTTCTCTCTTATGGAAAATATGTACACCATTAGGTTGTGCTTGGATCTAGTAATTTCTTATGATTTGGAAGTGGAGAAAATGGATGTGAAGGAAACTTTTCTTCATTGTGAGTTTAAAGAAGAAATACTCCCGAATCTCAACCAAAAGGATTTGTGGTAGAAGATATAGAACACATGGTGTTCTTATTGGTGATATCATTGTATGGTAGTCCACGGGACAATGGTACCAATGATTGGACAAATATATGAATATGTTGTGAGACAAGGGATCGTAAAATGTGAAGTGGATCATTGTGTTTACTTCAATGAAGAAGGTAAAAACTTCATCTTATGTTGATATATTATTTTTATCAGTGATTTTAAGTAGCTAGTTAAGGAGAGTGATTTCCAATTGCCATGTGAGTTTGACATGAAGGACTTATTTGATTTGCACTATTTTTTTGGAATTGAGGAGAATAGGTACTACCAAAATAAGATGTGTTGTAACATCCCAGTCTTGCACGCACTGAGAAAACTTATTCTTTGAGGACACTTCTGTGTAAGTGATCTGGTTCACTATACAATTGGTTGTTTTCATTATTATTATGAGATGTTGTGGATCTCATGATATGTTATTTTTTCTATATTTACATAGAAAGATGTTATTGACTAGTTTCTCCTTAGTGTGTAGGAATCTAGACATTAGAGGATGTCGATGGCATCGATGAATCTCCTTGGACTCCGGATCGAGTGAGGGAGTGGACTATTATGGTTTGAATTGTGTTGATATGACATATGTGACATATGATTAGATATTATGATGTTGATTGTTATCGCTGACATGTTTCATTGATAGATGCACGATGACGATAAATTTTCGACAAGACTCGCATTTGCAGTAAAGGGGTCACACATGAAAACCAGAGACATTAAGGGAGAGGTTTGGCAACAACCCTACCACAACCTACTAGCACACCCGTCGTGGCTCAAATTGTAGGTTAACGATTACCTAGTTTGAGAAGACCCATGATGTCATAAGGGAAGACTGTGATAGTCGCTCACAATGATTCTAAGGGGCGAGCAATAAGACAGTGTCATTATTCCTTAGATGCCCTTAGTCTCCCATAAGATCACCTAACGAGGTATTGACCCTAGGGGTTTGATGTCTACCAAATTCAGTCAAGAGGTGAGTGACACCCTTGGAGCATGTAGTGCGTCTTGAAGGGCACATCGCACAAATAAAATGAAAAGAGGCAAGTGGAACCCTTGGAGAACATGGTGCATCCTGAAGAACACATCGTGATTTTAACTATGGTAAGTTAATAAATCTAGTGCTTAGAAAACTATGCCTCCTTAGGACCTGGTCGGCCTTGAAATGAATAATGTGATGAGTAAATATTAATAACAAATTTCCCCTTAAGAACTGTCACCAAGCCTAGTGAATTTAAAACCTAGGTCTAAGTAGAACCTTAGAACAAAAAACAAATAATTAGACATGTAACAAGAAGGGGGTAAAGAAAATTCAAGCTTTATTAATTAAAGTAATTTTTTAACTAAAGGTTTAATTATTAAAAGGGGGTAAATGTTTGTTTGTCTAAAATTTCTAATTCTAAACTTCGTTAAAAAGGGGGAAACTTAAAGAAAAAGGGAAACTTAAAGAAAAGGGGACACTTAAAGGAAAAGGGGAATGTCTAACTTAGTAAGGAATCTAGCCTTTGGAACTTTCTATTTATGAAATCAACTAGGATTTGAGTAAGGCATAAGTCATTTAAGAATTGTAAGGGAATAATGGGACACTAAGGAGAGTTTTTAGGAACACTTTTAAGCAGGTGAGGGAAATAGGAAAATTTAATTAATTAATAAATTGATTTTCTGGTGTAACTAGGGGATCATGTGACATGTGTATGGGGGAGGTTTTTCCTAATTAAATAAATGAAAAATGAATCTAATGAGGGTTTGGGAAACTAATCACTTGAAAACTCTATAAAGAGGATGGAGAAGGAGGATTATGGATCACGTCTGGTTTGCGTAAGGTTACGCAGTCAAAAATTTTATCTTGATTGAATTTCTCTTATGAGGGTTGTCATACCCAGCTTGGATAACGAGTGGTAGCTCGACCTTGCAAGGCGAGTTGGGAGCTATCATTCTATGGTATTGTGTGAGTGGCCCCTTTGCAACTCAAGGGGATCAGGGGGAAGAAGAGTACCCCTAGCATTGGCTAGGAGGTACCGATGAGGTCACAGTGGTTGGAAAGAAAGACTTGGATGGAGTGCAAGCAGAACCGGTCGGAACGCAAGTGCATGACAATCACTTTTGGTTCTTCGCGTTTGGATATGGTACGCATATGTATATTTTGTACCGAATAGTAGTTAAATTTCTTGTATATGCATCACGTTAATGTCAAAGGCACGCATGCGTAAATTGTGTTAAACATTTGTTAATTTTCTGTATATGAATAATTATCCTGGTGTATGTACACATGTGTAAGTTATTTGAAAGGTAGTTAAATGTTCATTTTTGTGCCTTCTTGGTTCGCCATTATTTATATATGATTGGGATTCATTTACATTGTATAATTGTTTATGGTTGAATGTCAAGGAATGGTATATTTTTATAGCATTGCGAGTGTTGATACTAAGAGGTGGGTGAATCAATATCACTTTCAATTTAAAACCTTTTTCAACTTATACTTAAACCATTCAACTATATCC
>SNQJ01S0059266.1:69781-79878 GCA_010110895.2 Picea sitchensis | reverse complement strand
CATCTATACACACAAGTAAGTCCTTGTTTGGGTCTGCAATATTTAGCACAGGTGCATTGGTTAGAAGGTATTTCAGCTCTTGAAATCTTTCTTCACATTTTGATGTCCAAATATATTTAACTCCCTTTTTATGAAGGGAAGTGATTGGGCAACCAATTTTTGAAAATCCTTTTATGAACCTCCTATAGTACCCTGCTAGGCCCATAAAGGATCTAATATCAGATACATCCTTTTGGGTAGGCCAATCCATAATGAATTTGATCTTGTCAGGATCATCTACCACCCCTTCTTTAGAAATAACATGGCCTAAGTAATGGACTTGTTTCTAGAAAAAATCACACTTACCAAACTTAGCATAGAGCTGATGTTCTCTTATTACTTGAAGTACTAAATTGAGATGTTCTTCATGCTCTTACCTATTCTTAGAAAAGATTAGAACATCATAAATGAAAACCAATACAAATCTGTCTAAGAATTTACTGAGTACATTATTCATTAAGCACATGAAATTGGTTGGTGCATTGGTTATCCCGAACGGCACCACCACAAATTCATAGTGACCATACCTTGTTGTAAAGGCCATTTTGTGGATGTCTTAATCCTTAATTCAGACCTGATAGTATCTAGACCTCAAGTCAATATTGGATAATATTGTAGAACCCCTTAATTGGTCGAACAAGTCATCGATCCTTGGTAAGGGATACTTATTATTGATGGTCACCTTACTGAGTTGTCTATAATCTATGCACAATCTGAGTGTGCCATATTTTTTTTTCACAAACAAGTTTGGTTCTCCCCATGGAGACACACTAGGATGAATGCAACCTTTGTCCCACATATCCTTTATATATAGTTTGAGCTCAACTAGATCTGGTGTACTCATTTTATAGGGTGTTCTAGACACTGGCACTGCTCCTAGTACAAGTTATATTGAAAAGTCAATGTCCCTTCTTGGAGGTAGACTTGACACCTCTTCTGGGAATACATATTTATACTCTCTTAACATGGGATGATCCTCTAGGATGGGGTTTTTGTTCTCAACAAAGTTCATCACTTGCATTGCATACATGGGACATCCCTTTCTACAATACTTCTTCACTTGGAGGGATGATATTTGTCTGACTGAGACAGGATTTCGAATCCCTTGTAGGTTTATCCTTCTCCCTTCTCCATTTTCTCACTAAATGTTTTTATTATAACAATCCAACTTGGTTTTATGGGAAGCCAACCAATCCATGCCAATCAACAGGTCATAAGATGATAAAGGGAGCATGCTTAGAGTTTCTCGGGTGGATGATCCATTCATGATGAATTGGCATGCTGGTATGACCTCTGTTACTTTTCTTTTGGTTCCAGTGGCTAGTTGTACCAGCCATGATTTAACATGTTTAACTTGTTGCAATTTACATTTCTCAACAGTTTGAGGGGAAACATAAGTCAAATTAGAACCAGGGTCAATTAAAATGGAAATAATATGGTTGGAAATCATACCTTCCATCTCCACCACTGTAGCTTGGTGGTCATCTTGTCTATTATCCAAGGCTACATAAATTTGTGGTGTGTTCCTAGCCACTTCATTTACTGTGGTAGCTTCTTGGACATTGTAGACCCTCCTATTGTTATTTTTCCTATGTGGATAGTCCCTCAACAAATGTTCTTCTCCACATCCCCAACATTTCAAGGGTTCTCTCTTTGTGTTATTATTCTTACTTGAGGATCTATGAATGGTTTATTTCCACTCTAGGGTGGAAAGTTTCGTTGATACACACTTCTAGTAGGAAGGATCATCCTAGAGATTTTCCCATGGTTCTTAATTCTTGAGGATATAAACCCTTTCTTCTTGAATCCCAATTTTTTTTTATTCTTCTAGTCTTTATGGGGTTCTGTCTTATTCTTAAATTGCTAATAGAAATACCTTTCCTTTCGAATAATATCTTCTAAATTCTTTGGCTCATAAAACTCAATTATGTCCCGGTAGGACTGAAGTAATCCACTAATAAATCATCACATCATTACTTTTTCATCCTTTATGTAGGGAACATACCTCATCAGCTCAAGAAATTTGTTGATATATTCATTTATGGTGAGTTTTCCCAGCTTGAGTTCATAGAACTCATTGGTCTTCCCATCAAAGTAGTTTTTTGACAGATTCTTCTTCTTGAAATATTTCTCAAATTGTTTCCATGACAAGTCATTCTCATGGATCCCTTTCACACTCCTAAGGTCCTCCCACCAAATGGAAGCTTTCCCATTCAGTTTGAAAATGGCTATCTGAGCCTTTAAGTTTTCATAGTAGTCATGGACTTTGAAGTTCTTCTTCAATCCAAGTAACCAAACTTATTATTCTTCCCCTTTTTGATCTCCCCATCGAAGGTGGGTGGTTTGGATTTCTTGAACTCTTTAGGGTCATGACACTTGGAATGTTTCCTCTTCTTTCTTCTCATATGGGAATGGGAACTAGTTTGGCCACTAGAAGATTCCTTGGATTTGTCAATGTCCTCACCAGAGGAATCGTTTAGTGAGTGTCTCTTAGCCCCATATTGGGCCTTCCTTGAGGTGGCCCTTCTGGTGTGGCCACTTTCATGACCATGATTTTGTATCTCAGGTGGACCTGAAGTTTTCTTAGTATGATTTCCATACACTTGACTAGATTCTAGACCATGTTGCAGTTGCCTTTGTATATCTGATAGACTTTGCAACAAGATTGCATTGATTTCAGTCTACTTATCTGATAGACTTTGAAACAAGATTGCATTGATTTCAGTCTTCTTTTCCTGTTCCTTTATCAACATTTCATTTTCATCCTTACAACTCTGTAATTCTTCCATGAGGATTCTTATAGTTTCGGCCAAATATGTAGGGGTTTCCACCACCCTCCAGGCTCCTTTCATCAGATTATTCTTCTCTATTGTGGGAGATTTCCCCCAACTCATCGTGTGTCACCATCCCTTATGTTGTATTTTTCCTGTTGTTCATTCGCTGCTTGAGTGCTGATAAAACATTTTTTGTGAGTTAATTATCTACTAATTCTTGAACAACACGCATCATTGCAAAGAAAAATAAACTTCTTTATTTGTAAACATTCGCAACATACAATGTAGATTTCCAAAAAATCTATCAACAGTAGAATATTTCATTCCTCTCTTCAGTAGAGGTTCAAAAATGTTTCTTATAGAAGGGGGTAATGTAGGGTGTTACCCCTTAAAGTTCTCTAATAATATTTTTATGCAACTCATGCACGAGGCCAAGAATTTCAAGTGTTGTTGTCGTGCTTTGATACCAATTTGTAACACACCCAACCCTGAAATAATCTTATAAGGGATGGGGTATCATAATTTCATTTTCCTTAACTATATCAAGTCCTAAATCAGATATCTCCTTCGGATTCTACTCACCACGAGCTTTCTAACGGTTTCCACCATACTAAAATTTGAGTTTTGGATTGCAAGTTATTGCCTCTCGAAGCTCTTTGGGGATTATTAGTCAAGGACAATGTGGATCCATCTCATTCATACCATCTCCAGATTTCTACATCTAAGGTGGAAGTCCATCCACCTTCAAATCAATGGTAGGGCTTGTTCCTTATTTAACACACAGGCTAGAGGGGAGTTCGGATCTCAACGTCTCTTTTTATTTCTACGTGCACATTCCCCAGACTCCCAAAATATCGAACTCCCGAAGGGTTCTCCTTGTATGAAATGACGTATTAAACACAGAGGTAAAGATAGGTGGGCCTCGACTACTCCTCTTGCCAATAAAACAAGAGAACATGTGCCAAGGGGGGAAATGACACGTGGCCCCCTTCAATGGGTGATACATGTCACATGTTAATGAGACTATAGGGTCTGGGAAATGTACGAATCCAGGTGACATGTGGCACATCAAACATGGGTCCATGTCACCCTGGGTGATGTCAGCATAACACACCACCTCTAAATGATCTCCATCCAAGTCCTTCGATCTTACAGTTACAATGTGTCAACGTAACCCCTAGATCTATGACCTCCCTTAATTCATAACTTTGGTATTTGGGGAATTCATGGTGTGACTTCCTCCTTGCTCCCAGAGTGGTCAACACTGGACTGACCATGGTCAAGATCTAACGGCTAGGAGAGATCCCAAAGGGTCTCTATATCTGTGTTTCAAATTTGTTCACAACTCCAACATTTGGGGATTTTACCTGCTCCACGCTCCTTGTCTCCTAGAGTTGGACTTCGTCAAAGTGTTGAATATAGTCTAGATCCAACAGTTAGGGGAGATCCCGAAGGGTCCTCAGATCTATGGCTCCTATCGCTTTGTAACTTCAATGTTCGAAGGTTCCCCTGCCTTGAACTATACTTCCTTCCATAGTTTTGAACTCCTGAAATATCAGGTACTACACCAACCTTTAGCGAAGCATTCGTGTGCTAGGGGGATGACACATGACAGAGGCCAAGGGTGATACATGTCCTCATCAGGAGGTGACACATGTCGCATTCTAATGGAATTTAGGGTCTGTAAGAAGCACAAATCAGGGTGAAACATGGAATATAGGACATGGATCCACGTCACCCTAGGTGATGTCAATGTGCCACGTCAATCCGAGACTGGAAGCCTCTTGGGGTTTCTAGATTCACCTAATTTCCAAACCTCCCAGAGCTTCGTAGTCTGAAGCTCTCACCAACTATCTCCAAATACCTGTTAGATCCCATGGTCGAGGTTTTCCCATGTATATCCATGAATCTACAATTATGTTAATTTGTAACTTTGACGTTCGAGGGTTTCTACCCGGTCCATAGTAAGATCTACGATGGAGAGAAATTGCGGAGATCGAGGGAAGAACTAACATCTGTGAAAGTTTAACCTCTATGATCCTCCTATATCGTCAATCTATAGATTCAGTGGGATCAATGGTTGGCATCGACTCAACCAAAAGAGAGTAGTTTCTATTGTGGAACTCATAAAATGAGATAAAGGTTATGCTGGTTGGGATTCCACAATCACCTCTGATCGTAGATCTCCAAGCCGGTTTAAGCATGATCGTTGATCCTCGATAGAAGGTTAATGCTTGAATAATTGAGTGAGGTCATAGCCTCGATCACCTAGGTTAGAGATAGGTCCTTTGGTCTATGGCTCTTAACACTTCGTGGCTTTGGAGTTCGAAAATTTGGCATTAAACAATGTCCATTCTCCTGAAGTGGGATTTCACGGAAGTTATTAGCACTGCCTCTTCAATAAGTTCGAACTATAGGTTGAGAGTGTTTTCAATTGGATTTCTAGATCCATGGCTCTCATTACTTCATGGCTTTGTCGTTTAATGGGTTTGATGATATATCATCCCCACTCTTATAGAGTGGGACTTTGTTGAAGTTTTCGTGATGTGTATCCAACAACTAAGGGGTTCCCGAATACTCTCAGATCGGTGGTTTGCGTTACCTCGCGATAACAGAGTGGATCATGGTTTAATGGTGGTAAATTCTAACTGTACTGGATAAAGAAACCTCCAAGCACCAGTTAACTTGGTGGGTAACCATGACTATCAGTTTCCTTCGGTTGATTTATAAACGATAGGGTTGAAGCATTCCATAGTTTCGAACTCCCAGAGTTCCAAAGCCATAAGGCTTAACTTCTTTCGGGCCTAGCATAGGGTTCCCATACCTTGGTCACATGGGTCCTTTGGAAACTCTTGTGGGATACACACTAATTCATTTAGCCATAATTGGGTTAAGGACATGGGCATGAGCCGTCAGTCATGCGGGTGAAAGATCTAAATGAGGTGTCCTCCTTCCATAGGGTTTGAACTTGGAATTCCCGCAAGGGTATATTTTTTTGAGACTGACATGACTTAAACATTCCAACAAATATTTCCCCAACACAATTACATTCTTACATCTTACAACTCTTTAACTACTCAGCTGAGTCAAGCATATGCCCATTTAAAAACATGAATTCACAAAGAGATAATGCATATTTCTAACTTAACCATTCAACACAGAACTCAGTTATAGACATGTAAATATATTCAATCACCACATCCATTTCATTACACAGAGTATGAAGATACTTATCAAAAAACCAAAGTTCATGAAGAGACTGCTGAAAGGGGTGTCTATTTCCACCCAACCATAGGCGCAACCACTCCTGACAAATTTACCATTGGCCACCCTCGAGCTAGAACATGATTCTCTGAGAGAGACTCTTTCTTCTTTCTCCACGACATTCAGGGATCGGGGTTACTCTCCTCCTCCCACAGGAACTTAGAAAACAATTTTATGTGTACCAAGCAAAGAGGTATGCACGAGTGCTTTCACATTCACCCGCCATACTCATTTATCAACTTGGACTAAAAATGTTGCCAACAAATTCTTACAGTCAGAACGAGCTTTCTTCCTAGTTCTTTATCGAACCAGAGAGTTTAAAATTTATCTTTTCTCTTCTTGATATATCTCTTTCGAATCTTCTCTCTTCGCATATCTCCTGATCTCTCGCCTCCTCCTGTGAATTACCTCTTTCTTATATTTATAGGCAAGGTTGCATGGGTCCGAATCACTAGCTCGTGGTCAGGTATGGAAGTCTTATTGATGGGTACTCTTCCCTATCTCCTCATTAAATCTGAGGAGGATTTTTTCAGCTACCACTCTGACTGGTAATTCATATCTACGTCAGAGGAGTGTTCTGAGTCATAAAATCCAGTAAGGTACTGGTTTGATGGGGTCATATCAACCATTTTTGGTTCCCCTCACTATATATCTCATAGAATCCATGTTATATCTTGGAACCCCCCCCCTTTCAACAGTTATGCAACACTTATCCATTTTCTATTAATAACAAAAAATACATACATTGACCTTTTATACAAAGGTTCGTCAAATCATACATTCAAACATATTTAGACTACCATAGTCTCTTGGCCAGTTATAGTTATATTTACATACTGGGGAAACATGGGTGTTACATGTTTTTACATATAACTCTTCAATATGCAAGTCTTCTATTGCCAAAAGACTTAAAATGGTCCTAATCGAACTCATTTTAACAACAGGAGAAAATATTTCAACAAAATATATACCTTTCTTCTGTGAAAACCACTTTACAACATGTTTGGCCTTGTACCATATTTTACCTCCATCTTCTTCCTTAAACGTGTAAACCCATTTATTATGCAATGCTTGTTTTCCTGCAGGAAACTGAACCAAGTCCCAAGTATTGTTATTTACCAAGGAATTTGTTTCCTCTTTCATGACTTGCTCCCACTTATTTTTAGTCCCTACCTTCATTGCCTCTTCATAACTTTCTGGTTAACCAAAATCAGTCAACAATAAATAATACAATAAAGGAGAGTATCATTCAGGGCATCTACTTAACCTGGTATATCTTCTAATAACACTTGTAGGAATTTGAGGTACCTGCTACTCTTGTTGTTGTACATTTTGATTTTTTGGTACCTTTGGAGTTTCTTTTTCAATGATCTCATCAAGCACTATATCTTATGGTTTTTATTCTTCCTGTTTCCTTCCCTACAAATGATCTTTGTACATGAACTTCTCATTGGCTATGATATCTCTACTCCTAATGATTTTTTTATTTTCATAATCCTATAAGTGATAACCAAAATCATTAACACCATATCCAATAAAAGTACACTTCTTGGATTTTTCTTCAAGCTTTGTTCTATTTTCTTTATCAATATGGACAAATGTTTCACAACAAAAATTCTTTAGAAATGAATAGTTTACCTTTTTACCTTTCCATGCCTCTTCTGGAATGTCACCATACAAATAAATTGAAGTCCCTCTATTTATCAATAAAAAAAAAGTATCTACAACATTTGCCTAGAACTATAAAGGAAACCCAACATGCAATCTTATACTCCTTGCACTTTCCATGGTTGTCATGTTCATCCTTTCTGACACACCATTTTCTTGTGGTGTTCCTGGAGCTATTTTTTCTCTATGAATCCCATGGTATAAATAGTAATTATAAAATTCCTTGTTGTAGTATTCACCTCCATTATCTGATTTGAGACACTTCAACCTCTTTCCTGTCTCATTCTCAACCAAATCCTTCCATTTCTTAAAAGTATCGAAAGCATCAGATTTTTGTCGAATGCAATAAACCCAAGATTTTCTAGTTGTATCATCAATAAAAGTAACATAATAATGAGATCCACCAAGAGATGATACCTGATTTGGTCCCCATACATCTATATGCACAAGCTCCAAATTTTCACTTTGTCTTTCTTTTTCGATAGAGAAATATGACTCTCTTCTATTTTCCATAAACATAGTGCTCATAGAAATTGAAATCAACTTGTTTAAGATCTACAAAAAAATTCCTTTTGTGAATTATCTGCATCCCCTTCTCACTCATGTGTCCAAGCCTATGATGCCACATTGTTGTATCCTTTGATGTAGAAGCTAAAGAGATAGAAGAGTCAACATTAACAATACATAAATACAATTTACCTACCTTCTCTCCTTTTGTACTAATGATCCTTTAGTGACCATCCATGCCTTATTTGTAAATATAGATATACAACCTTCACTTGCCAATTACCTTGTTGAAATTATATTTCTTCTCAGATCTGGTATATGTCTCACCTTTTTCAATAATCATTGGTTTTAATTATTTTTCTTTATTTTTACCTTATGCATTCCAACAATTTGACATGGTTCATCATCACCCAAATAAACTTGTCCAAAATCACCTTGAACATAATATTGAAAAAATTTCCTATGGGGTGTGGCAAGAAATGAATCCCATGAATGTATTACCCAAGACTCAGTAGTATTATCCAAAGAAAGAATCAAAGAATCTTGTAACACATCACCTGTACATTTGCTTCTTGATTTTTCTCCTGTTGTCCATCTCTTTGTTTCTTTGGATCTCTGTAGTCTTTATTTAGATGTCCTTTCTTCCCACAGTTCCAACACTCTATCTTTCCTAGTCTGGATTTGGATCTTCCCTTCCTAGAATTCCCATGGTTCCCTAATCCCTTTCCTCTATCCTTTTTCCTTCCCTTGTTTTCAACGGTCAATGAATTACTTGATGTCTCACCTTTTATTTTTAGTCACATTTCCTTGCTAAGGATAACACCAACAACATCATAAAATTTCATAGTGTTTGAACAAGAGACAATGTTACTTACAACCATGACCAAGTCATTCCATATTTCTGGAAATGAGCACAAGATTAGAAGAGACCTAACCTCATCATCAAATGTCACTTTTACAGAACTTAGTTGATTAGTAACTGTATTAAATTCATTTAAATGATCTACAACATACCCACCTTATGACATCTTCATATTAAATAATCGCTTCATTAAAAATACATTGTTGGAGGCCGAGGGTTTTTCATACAGTCTAGCCGGTTCCTTCATCAGATCCTCCATTTCTTTATTTCTAAATATTGAAAACCACCGACGCTTCTAGGAACAACTGTATCATTCCTAGTTCCTTTCTTTCAAGAACCTCCCATTCTTCTTCCTTCATGGTCGCCGACTTCTTTATTATTCCTCCCAATTGTAGAAATAGTTCTTTCTGATATAAATAATCTTCCATTTTCATATTTTACAACTAGTAGTTTTGTCCATTACCTTTTTCGACCATAAACTTTCCATCTTCCTCCATTTATCCCACTTGAACTAAGAACCCTCTTTTCCTGCGAGTTAACTTTGGCTCTAATACCAGTTGTTAGAAAAATAGGATCTCAGAGCAATAAAATAAAATAAAATTAGAAATAAAACACAAAAGATACATAATACAATAGAGACACAGATATATGTGGTTCACCTAGTGTGGGCTATGTCCACTAGAGAAATTTTTAGGTCATTCCTTTATTATTATCCAACAAATGAAGGGATAAAACCTACAACACACCCAATGTAAATTACTCTTCTTTCTCTCATAGTCTCCTCTTGCAGAATACAATATTCACTCTCATCCACAACTGCAATACAATGCACTCAGACAAGAAATAGGGTTTTCTTCTAGGGAAAAAATCTCTAACCTAACTTTTACCATCAGATCTGTGACCTTATAATGAATGGTCCAGATTGACTATGAAATTACAATATTTTACAAGGATTTTTTTCCAAAAAATTCTCTTTGGGAGGG
>SNQJ01S0059266.1:58710-69757 GCA_010110895.2 Picea sitchensis | reverse complement strand
ATGATAATAATGGGGGGGAATACGCCCCACACCCCCCCATATGGAAATGGGATCCAAACATGGTTGAAAAAAATCTATGAATCAGGAAGATAATCAAGCTCCACAACCAAAATGATTCACCAAGGTTTCTACACTTTACGATAAGTATGCAGGCCTTAAAATCCCTCTAGAAGATATTTTCTAGAAAGATAAGATAAGATTGGACATCTTTTTTGTAGCATCCCCAACATCCAACTAGGATATGCCACATAAAATTTTCGAACTGTATACAAAATTAAAACATATAGAAACTCTGCAAATGCACAGATTCAAACAAAATAATAAATAAGATACACATGCAACACACATGAGAAAAACCCATAAAAATAAATGCATACATAATAATGCAGCATGTAATTTAACACAGAATTGACACTATCTTAGTGAAATATCACCAACTACATGTAGACCTTCCACATTCCTCCCATCCTTATACCACACTACTCAAAACTCTCAGCAGTGGGTCACTCCTGAGCTAGGACTAAACTCCACCCGGGTAAAGGAATTCCTAACCAGGTTGATGTATCTCAACAACAAGAAAAACTCCATCACAGGTGCCAACTAGAACTAACAACCTACAGTCCCTCATTCCCTACATGCATGTCCCACCCCAGGAAGTGTGCCCCTTCTCTTCTCAACAGTCCCTCGGATGCCCCACTTCCTTTCTGGGGCTTGAAAAATAGGTCGAACAAGAAGTCTCAGAGCCCTGTAGTTGTAGTTTGGCACCTTCAAAAAATCAATTCCTAGTGATTTTCTCACCTAGATAGAATTGCTCACGGGCCTGACAACTCGCCTCTTCAATATCCCATAGGCCTGACAACCCTCTTCTTCAGTTCAAATGTTAAGCTAACCAGGTACATGTGCAGGTACATGCACAAGTATGGGTATGGGTACCATGACAGGAAGGTACGAAGGGTAGTTGAATGAGTGAGTGAATAATGATGGAATGATGGGAAATGAACTAAGTCCAAATTACATGTATGCATGTTCCCAACTTGACACTTGTCATGTTGAGAACTACTTTGTCCCACTTGTCCCCATCCTTAGAAATTAGGATAAAATAATTATCCATACTTTATACTTTAAGGAATATTAATATAATATTCCTTTATAGCTTAAGCTCCCTAGCATAGCCCCTTATCCTTAACTTTTATCCCCCTTTCCCTAACTAGTGGAGTTTAGTCCTCGATACTCTTTTACATGGTTGGCCTTCTGCAGTGATGTGTATTTCATTAATATTTGTGTGTGATTACATTTACATTTACATTACATATATACTATCATTCTTGCATCCTGACTCACCATCCTCGAAACACAACATATACACAAGGTCTCTCTAGACTCAAAATCATGCGCACTTAAGTTTGTTGCATGTGGTATCCTGGAATGTGAACACTTCATCATTTTAGTGCGTAGTACATGTGCGCACTATACCATAGAAGGTGCACAAAAAATGATATTAAAAAACTCACCAACTTAAGTACATTTGTAATTATATTTACATTTGGGGTTTGGCCTAGGGGTATTTCATTCCCCACCCCCTTAATTATGCATTGTCCTCAATGCAATATATACACATATACAACCAAAATTTCAAAAATACTAAAAAATATGCAGGTATTTTTCTTGCATAGCATCCTCATTCTCCCAAGTTTCATCTTCAGGACCATACCAGGTCCATTGAACCTTTACTATCTCTATCCAATATGCACACCAAATGCACCTGAAAGACACCTTCTTTCTCCACCCGAATCACATTCCAATGAATGACATGATTAACATCAGGTATATACTTTTTGAGCAATGGTACATGGAATACGTTATGAATATACATTGATGCAGGCAACACAATCATGTATGATACATGCCAAATCCTCTCTAGGATTTCAAACGACCCACAATAATGAGCTACCAACTTTGAAAAATTTCCCAACTTCAGGGAACTTTTGTTGTCCTTTACTTTCAAGAATACATGGTCACCCACTTTAAATTCCCTATGAGTTCTTCCCTTATCGACATATATTTTATGCCTGTCTTGAGCATCCTTTAAATTCTATTTTATTTTCAAATTTTTCTCTTCTGTTTCGCTGAGTAATTCTGGCCCAACCACTGCTCTATATTCTGGGTTGTCCCAACTTACCAGTGTGTTTCACCTTCTGCCATAAAGTGCCTCAAATGGGCTCATCTTTAGAGATGCTTTGTACCCATTGTTATAAGAAAACTCTACTAAGTGTAGGTAGTATTCCCATTTTGATGGTTTATCCATCACATACATCCTCAACATATCCTCAATCAATTGATTCACCCTCTTTGTTTGTCCATCTGATTCTGGATGATAAGCTTTGCTAAAATTCAAATTTGTTCCAAATCCATTAAATAATCCATTCAAAAAATTTGATGTAAATTTTGGATCTCTGTCAGACACAATTGTCTTGGGTATACCATGTAGTTGATAAATTTCTCTCATAAAAATATCAACAATGTTGGCTGCCTTGTTAGTGAGATTTACTGGAATAAAATGGGCAACTTCAGTAAGCTTATCCACCAATATCATGATAGAATCATTCTTCTTTTTTGTTCTGGGAAGTTTGGTGATGAAATCCATTGTTAAAACTTCCCATTTCCACTCAGGAATGGGTGATGGTTGTATCAAATCAGCTGAGTGTCTATGCTCAGCCTTGACATTTTTCCACTCCAAACATTTGGCAATAAAATGAACAACTTGTTTCTTCATGCCTGACCAATAATATTGGCTCTTGACAATTGCAATAATTTTCTGATAACTTGGGTGCCCATCATAAGGTACATTATGCATTTCTATGAATATCATATTTTTCAATTCCTGGGAATTTGGTACATAAATTCTTCCCTTGTACATGAAAATTCCATCATTTTCTAGTTTATAGTCTTCAATTTTCTGTTGCAAAATACCTTGCTGTAATTTTGTTATTATTTCCATGTATTGAAAATCTGATTTTGCAGCTTCTAATATTTTTTATTTCAAATCTGATTGGTACATGCTAATGTCTGTAGCATGTAACTCATGCACCATTCTACCAAGTGCATCAACCACCTTTTTCTCTTTCCCTTTGATATTCTTTACATCAAATTCATATTCACTAAGAAATTCTAACCGCCTGCTTTGCCTGAAATTTAGAGTTGGCTATCCAAATAAATATTTCATACCATTATGGTCTATCCTCAACTCAAACATTTTCTCCTTAAGGTAGTGCCTCCACATATTCAAGGCATGCACTATGTCTTCCAACTCCAAATCATGTGTAGCATAGTTCCTTTCACGCTCCTTCAACTTCCTTGATTCATAGCATACAACATACCCATTTTGACTGAGGACTCCACCAAGACCTTCTTTACATGCATCAGTGCATACAATGAATTCTTCATTTGGATCAACAATCCTTAGTATTGGATCACTTGTTAATAAATTATTTAAGTGTTGGAAACTCTTTTCACAATCCAATGTCCACTGAAACTTCACACCCTTCTTTTGCAAGGAAGTGATTGGGTGTTCAATATTTGAGAATCCTTCAATAATATCCTATAGTATCCTGCAAGGCCCATGAATGATTTGATCTCTGTCAAATTCCTTGGCGCCGACCATCTTCTAATGGCCTCTATATTCTTAGTATCCACTATTGTCACTTCCTATGAAATGATATGTCCCAAATGATGAATTTTCTTTGGATAAAATGAAAACTTTATCAATTTGGCATACAATTGATGCTCCCTTAATACCTATAAGACCATCCTCAATTTTTTTTCATGCTCTTCCTCCGAATTCAAATATATAAGAAAATAATCTAAAAATATAATGACAAACTTATCTAATTATTCTCTGACAATACCACTCATTAAACACATGAAGATAGTTGGTGCATTTGATAACCCAAATGGCACCACTATGAACTGATAATGACCATACCTTGTTTTGAAAGAAGTCTTGTTGATGTCTTCTTCTTTAATTCTTACTTTATGATAACCTGATCTGAGATCAATCTTGGAGAATATTTTTTCATCTTTCAATTGATTAAAGAGGTCATCGATCTGTTTCAAAGGATACTTATTCTTCACAATTACCTTATTCAACTTCTTTAAGTCAATGCAAAGTATCGATGTTCCATCCCTTTTATTCACAAATAATACTGGGGCACCCCAAGGTGACACACTTGGGCATATATACCCCTTCTTCAAAATCTCTTCAAGTTGCATTTTCAATTCCTTCAATTTTGGTGTACTCATCCTATAAGGGGCCTTGGATACTAGGGTTGCTCCATGCATTAGATTGATGGAGAAATCAATGTCTCTTTTAGAGGGTAATCCTGGTATTTATTTAAATGCATATTCAAACCCTTTTAGGACTTCATAATCTGCAATATTTGACACCTTATCTTTAGTTTTCTCTTCCATATGTGTTGAAAATATTCGACACCCTTTTTTGTAACTTTTCTTTAGTTGCAATGTTGAAATTTCTCTGACGGTTATTGCCCTGGGAATTCTCTGTATTGTCCTTAGGTTCCCTTCCTCATCCAACCAAGTAAATGCCTTATTATAATAGTTTAGTATATAATGGTGTTGGTCCAACCAATTCATACCAATTAGGCACTCATAGGAACCTAAAGGTATGGTTTTCAAATATGCCTTGGTTCTCAGTCCATTCATATCCATTGGACATGCCTTAACCATCTCATTAATTTTTCTTTTAGCTCTGGTACTCAGCTGCACCAACTAAGATTTTAAAACCTTGCTTCTTGGAAAGTGAAATCTTTCCACCATCTTAGGATCTACATAACTATGACTAGATCTTTAATCAATTAAAATAGCAATGGTTTGGTTGTTGATCTTACCTTCCACTTCAATCATATATGAATGAAACTAAACTTGCTTGTTGTCCAGGGTTGCATAGATCCTAGGTACATTTCTACCCATGTCTTCCACCGTATCAGCTTGTTGTACATTGTGAACAATTCTCACTTTTACACCTCTATAAGGACAATCTCTATACATATGATCTCCCCCACAACCCCAACATTGAATAGGTGGTTGCCTTGGTATTTTCCCCACTATCTCAGTCATTTTGGGTTCTCTAGAAGTTGGCTATCCCCGAGGATTATTTCTAAATAATGGTGGCTTAGTCCCCTTCTTCCTTTGTTCCATCTTGTTTTTCTTCTTGTCTTCCCAAGAGTTTAGGAAAGTTGGCCTTCCTTTAGGTTGATCAAAAAGACATTTATATCTCCTTATGGTCTCCTCCAATGTTTTGGGATCATCATATTGTATCTTTTCACTGATAAATTATGGTAGCCCACTCAAATACCTATGAATCTTAATTGGCTCTTCCTTGATGAAAGAAACATACTTTAGCATTTCTAAAAACCTTCTTTCATAATCATCTATGGTCATACTCCCAAGCTTGATTTCAAAGAACTCCTTCATTTTCTTGTCATAGTATCTGTTAGTCAAGTATATCTTTTGAAAATACCTCTTGAATTCTCTTCAAGTAACATTTCTCTCCTCAATGTGTTTCTCCTACACAAATTGGTCCCACCACATGGATGACTTTCCCTTGAGCTGATAGATGGAAATTCATCCTTCTATATGTGAAGAGTAATTATGCAATTGAAAATAATTCCTCATGCATGGAAGCCATGTCTCTTCATCCTCATCTTTCTTATGCTCACCATCAAATTTAGGAGGCTTGATTTTGTTCATTTCTCCCTGTAGCTCATCCACCCCATGCCTCCTCTTATGTTTCCTGACAGGGGATGGACTTGAACTACTATTTTCTATCCTAGTGGAATTCCTTAGGGAGTGATGGTGATGTCTTCCAATGCTTCTTGTTCTTCTCCTCTCATCATGATACCCTTGACTTCCTGATTTTCTTGAGTCATTCTCCTTATCCTTCTTCTTTTCTATTATATCCAAGCTCTTCAATAACTTTATGTTGAATCCCTCCTGCTGCCCCTTGGATTTCATAAGCCTCTAATTATCATCTTTATAACTTTGGACATCCTTTTTCAAAATTTTAATGGTCTCTACCAAGTTCATGATTTCTTCCTTTCCTTCTCCATGTCCATTTGAATTTCTACCTTCATTGCCCATATTGACATACATTCCTATGATCTTATCTTCATGGATATAAGACCCCAGTGTATCTTCCATGATTCTGAACTCTGTGTTGATCCTGTTTTGATATAATTGTTGTTAACTTTGCAGTATGTGAAGCCAACAAAACTTGTTAGGCTAAATAATTTAACAAATTCATGAAATTATATACAATTCTGGTTCAATAATGCATCAACATTCTTTCTTCTAATTTCCTAAAAAATTGACAGTCCAAATCAATTTTTTGGGTAAATATTTATATTCTATTTTCCAATACCTTTCCAATTCCTACTTCCATGCTCAATTCAGATTCTTGAGAAAAAATTTATGGTTATTTGAAAATTGTCCATTAATTCTTCTGTTCACACTTCAACTTGGTGCAAATATGCTTTGTAATTATGCATTTTTGCACCTACTCCATTGGAGTTTTGGTAGGATATTAGTTGGGTTTCTTCACATACATATTTTGAACAATATGTCCAAGTTTCACCTCTTTATGTCTTCTGGGATGCTAGTTACAACCTACTGAAGTTCTAGGCCAACTAGTGTTTTTGGTCTGGAATGATACAGGTACCTTCTATGCCATATTAAACATTTTTAACATGCATATAATTTTAATTCATCTCTGGGAATGGTTTCTATGGTTAAATAGATTTCCATAGACTTCTTCTATGCCTCAATATGATTCTGGAGCAGAAAGTTATGGCCCTTCGAAGTTAGTTGGGTCTTAAAATTTACCCTCCATTGTTTGTCCTGTAACTTCCTCATAAAAGATTTGTTTGATGAATGATTTACACCATTAGAAATCTCTCTCTGAGCTCTTTCATTTTAACTGCAAATTCAAAGTGTACCTTGGTGCACTTTGTGTGTACACTCTGTTCTTGTGGTTTTTGAGTAGCTAAAAATGTTGTTTGGGGCCTCAAAAACACGTTGCAAAAAGATGACCCTCAAACAGTATAAAATGTTGCAGAAATTCACTGGTTTTCGGTTGTTGTAGACCATCCAAATGACTTCACATGCACAAATTTGGAAATGTACACCCATATTTAGCATGAGAAACAACACCATAAGGTAGCACAAGCTCCCCGCACCTATAACCAATGTGGATCACTTCTCTATCGTGCCAATATCTGGTGTGAACTAATATCTACTGCACATAATTTTGGTTCATGAATTAATAACTGCTGCACAGATTTTTTTTTTGTGTCGCATGATAATATTCTGCGTGCATTGCAGTTTACATGCCACATCATGCCAAAGTTTAGTATGCTCCCACCACACACTAGTACTCCGCGCACACCATTAATTAAACTGTCACATGACAAGAATATTCAACATGCATGCATTGTATACCAACATTTCACGCACAAAAACAAAATTCCTCTATGCTCTGTCAATACTCAGTTCACACCACATGTTCCAATATTATGCGTATGCACACTGCACGCGCCGATATTATGCATGCACCACCCAATCTGCACCGCAGAGTGTTAAATTTAGTACGTACATCTGTGCACTAATATTTTTCCGTGATTCACTATCTTTACCCTGTGTAGCACCAAAATTTAAGTGTGTAAATCCGTGCACCATTATTTTTTGCGCATTACAAACTATGCTCAGCACAACGCCAAATTTAAGTGCGCACACTCGTGCATCATTATCTTTTCGTGCATTACCAAGTTTGCATGGTGCAACGCCAAATTTAAGTGAAAAAACCTGTGCACCATTATTTTTTTTGCATTACCAACTTTGCACCATGCAACACCAAATTTAAGTGCGCACACCTGCACACCATTATTTTTCACGCATTACCAAATTTGCACCACACAACATGAAATTTAAATGCGCACACCTGCGCAACAACATTTTTCTATGCATCCCAATTTTTACTCCACAACACCAAATTTTAGCGCACACAACCACTCTGTTGGGTATGTGTTATATTCTTTGCATGTGTGTGTGTGGGTGCGTCAGATACGACAACTGCGTCTGACATTTATACCTCCTTATGGTCTCCTCCAATGTTTTGGGATCATCATATTGTATCTTTTCACTGATAAATTATGGTAGCCCACTCAAATACCTATGAATCTTAATTGACTCTTCTTTGATGAAAGAAACATACTTTAGTAGTTCTAAAAACCTTCTTTCATATTCATCTATGGTCATACTCCCAAGTTTGATTTCAAAGAACTCCTTCATTTTCTTGTCATAGTATCTGTTAGTCAAGTATTTCTTTTGAAAATACCTCTTGAATTCTCTTCAAGTAACATTTTTCTCCTCAATTTGTTTCATCTACACAATTTTGTCCCACCACATGGATGACTTTCCCTTGAGCTGATAGATGGAAATTAATCCTTCTGCATGTGAAGAGTAATTATGCAATTGAAAATAATTCCTCATGCATGGAAGCCATGTATCTTCATCCTCATATTTCTTATGCTCACCATCAAATTTATGAGGCTTGATTTTGTTCATTTCTCCCTGTATTTCATCCACCCCAGGCCTCCTCTTATGTTTCCTGATAGGGGATGGACTTGAACTACTATTTTGTCTCCTAGTGGAATTCCTTAGGGAGTGATGGTGATGTCTTCCAATGCTTCTTGTTCTTCTCCTCTCATCATGATACCCGTGACTTCCTGATTTGCTTGAGTCATTCTCCTTATCCTTCTTCTTTTCTATTATATCCAAGCTCTGCAATAACTTTATGTTGAATCCCTCCTATTGCCCCTTGGATTTCATAAGCCTCTAAATATCATCTTTATAAATTTGGAATCCTTTTTCAAAATTTTAATGGTCTCTACCAAGTTCATGCTTTCTTCCTTTCCTTCTCCATGTCCATTTGAATTTCTACCTTCATTACCCATATTGACATACATTCCTATGATCTTATCTTCATGGATATAAGACCCCAGTGTATCTTCCATGATTCTGAACTCTGTGTTGATCCTGTTTTGATATAATTGTTGTTAAATTTGCAATATGTGAAGCCAACAAAACTTGTTAGGCTAAATAATTTAACAATTTCATGAAATTATATACAATTTTGGTTCAATAATGCATCAACATTCTTTCTTCTAATTTCCTAAAAAATTAACAGTCCAAATCAATGTTCTGGGTAAATATTTATATTCTATTTTCCAATACCTTTCCAATTCCTACTTCCATGCTCAATTCAGATTCTTGAGAAAAAAGTTATGGTTATTTGAAAATTGTCCATTAATTCGTCTGTTCACACTTCAACTTGGTGCAAATATGCTTTGTAATTATGCATTTTTGCACCTACTTCATTGGAGTTTTGGTAGGATATTAGTTGGGTTTCTTCATATACATATTTTGAACAATATGTCCAAGTTTCACCTCTTTATGGCTTCTAGGATGCTAGTTACAACCTACTGAAGTTCTAGGCCAAATAGTGTTTTTGGTTTGGAATGCTACAGGTACCTTCTATGCCATATTAAACATTTTTAAAATGCATATAATTTTAATTCATCTCTAGGAATGTTTTCTATGGTTAAATAACTTTCCATAGACTTCTCCTATGCCTCAATATGATTCCAGAGAAGAAAGTTATGGCCCTTCAAAGTTAGTTGGGTCTTAAAATTTACCCTCCATTGTTTGTCCTGTAACTTCCTCATAAAAGATTTGTTTAATGAATGATTTACACCATTAGAAATCTCTGTCTGAGATCTTTCATTTTAACTGCAAATTCAAACTGTACCTTGGTGCACTTTGTTTGTACACTTTGTTCTTGTGGTTTTTTAGTAGCTAAAAATGTTGTTTGGGGCCTCAAGAACACGTTGCAAAAAGATGACCCTCAAGCAGTATAAAATGTTGCAGAAATTCACTGGTTTTCGATTGTTGTAGACCATCCAAATGAATTCACATGCACAGATTTGAAAATGTACACCCATATTTAGCATGAGAAAAAACACCATAAAGTAGCGCAAGCTCCCTGCACCTATAACCAATGTGGATCACTTCTCTGTCGCGCCAATATCTGGTGCGAACTAATATCTACTGCACATAATTTTGGTTCATGAATTAATAACTACTGCACAGATTTTTTTTTTGTGTCACATGATAATATTCTATGTGCATTGCAGTTTACATGCCACACCATGCCAAAGTTTAGTATGCTCCCACCACACACTAGTACTCAGCGTGCACCATTAATTAAACTGTCACACGACAAGAATATTCAACATGCATGCATTGTATACCAAAATTTCACGCACAAAAACAAAATTCCTCTATGCTCTGTCAATACTCAGTTCACACCACATGTTCCAATATTATGCGTACACACACTGCACACACAAATATTATGCATGCACCACCCAATCTGCACTGCAGAGTGCTAAATTTAGTACGCACATCTATGCACTAATATTTTTTCGTGATTCACTATCTTTACCCTGTGTAGCACCAAAATTTAAGTGCGCAAATCCACGCACCATTATTTTTTGCGCATTACAAACTATGCTCAGCACAACGCCAAATTTAAGTGCGCACACCCATGCATCGTTATCTTTTCGTGCATTACCAAGTTTGCACGGTGCAACGCCAAATTTAAGTGCAAAAACCTGTGCACCATTATTTTTTGTGCATTACCAACTTTGCACCATGCAATGCCAAGTTTAAGTGCGCACACCCACACACCATTATTTTTCACACATTACCAAATTTGCACCACGCAACGCCAAATTTAAATGCACACACCCGTGCAACAATATTTTTCCGTGCATCCCAACTTGTACTCCACAACACCAAATTTTAGTGCACACAACCACTTTGTTGGGTATGTGTTATATTCTTTGCATGTCTGTGTGTGGGTGCGTCAGATACGACAACTGCGTTAGATACAGTTTTTTCTATTTTTAGCGAT
>SNQJ01S0059266.1:39974-58700 GCA_010110895.2 Picea sitchensis | reverse complement strand
AAAATTTACTTCAAACTTTTGGAAATATTTGTTTGTTGGTTTCGAAACAAAATTGTTATTTAGTACAACCTATCACCCTCAAACTAATGGACAGACAAAGTGCATAAACCAAGTATTAGAGGATATTTTAAGAATGCATGTAATTTATTATCCTAATAAGTGGGAAGAATACCTACCACTAGTAGAGTTTTCCTACAACAATGGCTACCAAGAGTCGTTAAAAATGAGCCCTTTTGAAGCCCTCTATGGAAGGAAATGCAATATTCCAATATGCTAGAATAACCAAGTGGACATAATCATAATGGGTCCATACATGATAAAGGAAATGGAACAACAAGTAATTTGAATTAAACAAAATATGGAAATATCCCAGGATAGACAAAAGAGCTATGTAGATAGAGAAAGAACTCCTAGAGAATTCAAAGCAAGGGATCATGTGTATCTCAGAGTTAGACCCAAGAAAATCTCTTTGAGGATGGGATATTGTGCCAAGTTGACACCTCTATATTGTGGACCCTTTGAAAATTTGGATGGAGTGGGACCTATAGCCTATAGGCTATCACTCCCACCCACAGTGAAGGCACATGATTTTTCCATGTTTCGTTATTAAAGAAATATGTACATGATTTTAATCACATTATTGACTGGTTTTTTATTCAAGTGGAACCATAGGGAGAATTCCTAATCGAACCTCAATGGATAATAGATAGGAAGGAGACCCCTCTTAGGAACAAAACCATTTTTGAGGTCAAGGTGTAGTGGAAACACTTTGGACCAGATAAGGCCACATGGGAAATGGAGGATGCCATGAGACAGGAATATCCATTTTTGTTTACTTCTGTACATACACAGCTCATCGGTAGATAGAACATAGAGGATTATGTTCCTTTAAGGGGAGGGTATTGTAACACCCTTGTTTCCCCAATTTGTAAATATAACTATAACTAGACAAGAGACTATGGAAGAATAAATATGTTTGAATGACTGATTTGATGAACCTTTGTATAAAAGGTCAATGTATGTATTTTTTGTTATTAACAGAAAATGAATAAGTGTTGCATAATTGTTGAAAGGGGGGGGGTTTCCAATATATACCATGGATTTTATGAGAGATATGGTGAGGAGAACCAAAAATGATTGAGATGACCCCACCAAACCAGTACCTTATTGGATTTAATGACTCAGAATAGTCCTCTGACCAGGATATGCATTACCAGTTAGAGTGGTAGTTAGAAAAGTCATCCTCAAGATTTAATGAGGAAATGGGGAAGAGTACCCATCCGTAAGACTTCCAGACCTAACCATGAGTTGGGGATTTGGACCCACACAACCTTGCTGAGAAAGGAAAGAAGGAGGTAATTCATGAGAGAAGACGAGGGAGGAGGAGATTTGCGAAGACAACTGAGTCGAAAGAGCGATCTCAATAAGAGAAAAGAGTGTTTTGCATATATCTGGTTCGAGAAAGAAATGGGAAGAAAGCTTGTTCTGAGCACATGAATACGTTGGTAACATTTTCAATCCAAGTTGATAAATGATGTTGATAGATGACTATGGAAGCACTCGTGCAGACCTCCTTTCTTCGTATAGACAAAACTATTTTCTAAGTTCATGTGGGAGGAGGAGAGTAACCTTAGTCCCTGACTATCATGGAGAAAGAAGAAAGAGTCTCTCTTAGAGAATCACCGTCTAGCTCAAGGTGGCTCTAGTAAATCCGTCAAGAGTGGTTGTGCCTATGGTTGGGTGGAAACAGGCACCCATTTTAGCAATCGCTTCACAAAATCTATTTTTCGAATAAGTATCTTTATACTTTCTGTATTGAAATCAATGTGGTGATTGAATATATTTTCATGTCTATGACTGAGTTCTATGTTGAATGGTTAAGTTATAAATATGCATTATCTCTCTATGAATTCGTTCTTTTAAATGGGCTTATGCTTGAATCAGTCAAGCAATTAAAAATTTGTAGGATGTAAGCTTGTAATAGTGTCGGGGAAAGATTTGTTGGAATGTTTAAGTCCTGTTGGTCTCAAAAAAATATACCCTCATAGGAATTCCAAGTTCAAACCATGTGGAAGGAGGATTCTTCCTTAAGATCTTTCACCCGCATGATTGAGGGCTCATGCCCATGTACTTAACCCAATTACGACTAAATCAATTAGTGCATAGCCCACAAGAGTTTCCAAAGGACCCATGTGACCCAAGTTAAGCCTTCTATCTTTGGAAATCCAGAATTCTTTAACGCTACCATTTATAAATAGGTCAAATGAAACCGATAGTTACTGTTACCCATTAGTTTAACTGGTGGCTGGTGATTTCATTATCCAGGACAGTTAGACTTTCCCACCATTAAACCTTGATCCACTATTTTATCCTGAAGTAACATGAACCACCGATATGAGAGTATTTAGGAACCCCTTGGTCATTGGATCCATGTTGATGAAACCTTGACAAAGTCCCACTCTGTAAGAACCGGGATGATATATCATCAAACCCCCCAAATGTCGAAGCCACGAAGTAATGAGAGCCATGGATCTAGAAATATACTAGAAAACACTCTCAATCGATAGATCAAACTTAGTGAAGAGGGAGCACTGAGAAATTCGACAAAAACACACTTCGAGAGAATGGAGGTGGTTTACTGCCAAAACTTCTGAATGTTGAAACCATGAAGTGTTAAGAGCCATAGACCTAAGGACCTATAAATCTGACCCAGGTGATCAAGTCTATGATCTCACTCAAGTTCTCAGGCACTAACCTCCTATCAAGGATTGACGGTCGTTCTTTAACCGATGTGGAGATATACGATCAGAGGCGATTATGGAGTCCCAACCAACATGACGTTTATCTCCTTTCCTAGGTTTCTCAATAGAAATTGCTCACCTATGGTGGATCTGATGCCAACCATTGATCCTACCAAATCTATAGATCGATGTTCTAGGAGGATTGTGGAGGATAAACCCACACGGATTTTAGTTCTTCCCCTAATATCCACAATTTATCTCCACCGCGGATATTATTGTGGAGTGGGTAGAAACCTCCGATCTTCAAAGTTATGAATTAATGTAAGTTGGAGATTCATAAATCTACATGGGAACACCTCGACCATGGGATGTAACTAGTATTGGGAGACAGCTAGCACGATCCTTGGACTTTGGAGCTTCAGGAGGTTTGGCAAGTAGGTGAAGCTAGGAACCCCCAGAGGATTCCAGTCCTAGATTTGCGTGGCACGTTGACGTCACCTAGGGTGACGTGGACCTCTTTCATGTATGCCACATGTCACCCTAATTTGTGCTTCTCACAGACCCTAAATTCCATTATAAAGCAACATGTGTCACCTCCAGACGAGGACATGTCTCACCCCTAGCCTCTGTAGCGTGTCATCCCCCTAGTGCACGAATGCTCGATTAAAGGTTGGTGGAGTACCCGAGACTTCGAGAGTTTGAAACTCCAGAAGGAAGTATGGTTCAAGGAGGGGGAACCTTTGAATGCTGAAGTTATGAAATGATAGGAGCTATAGATCTGAGGACCCTTCGGGATCTCCCATGACCATCGGATCTAGACTTTTTTTGGAACTTTGAGGAAGTCCTACTCTGGGAGACAAGGAGCGTGGAATGGGTAAACTCCACAAATGCAGGAGATGCAAACAAATGAGAATTGTACATATAGATACCCTTCAGGATATCTCCTGACCGTTAGATATCAACCATGGTCAACTTGATGTTGACCACTCTGAGAGGAAGGAGGAAGTCACACCACAAATTCCCTGAACATCGAATTTATGAAGTAACGAAGGTCGTAGATCCAAGGCTTACATGGACACATCATAACCGTAATATCGAAGGACTGTGAAGAAGATTAGTTATGGGTGACATGGTATACAGAGATCACCTAGGGTGATGTGGACCCATGTTTGACGTGCCACATGTCACCCGGATTCATACATTTCACAGACCCTATAGTTCAATTAACACATGACATGTGTCACCCACTGAAGGGGGGCACATGTCATTTCCCCCCTTGTCATGTGTTCTCTTAGTTTATTGGCGGGAGGAGTAGTCAGAGCCCACTTGTCCTTACCTATGCATTTAATACATCATCTTGTACAAGGATAACCCTTCAGGAGTTTGATATTTTAGGAGTTCGGGGAATGTGCGCGTAGAATGAAAAAGATGCGTTCATATATGAACGTCGAACTCCCCTCTATCATGTGTGTTAAATAAGGAACAAGCCCCTCCATTGGATTTGACAGTGGATGGAATTCCACCTTAGATGTAGAAATCTGGAGATGGTATGAATGAGATGGACCCACATGGTCCTTGACTAATAACGCCCAAAGAGCTTCGGAATACAATAACTTGCAATCCAGAACTCAGATTTCAGTATGGTGGAAACCTTTAGAATGCTCGTGGTGAGTAGAATCCGAGGGAGATATCGGATCTAGGACTTGATATAGTTAAGGAAAATGAAATTATGATACCCCATCCCTTAAAAGAGTATTTAGGGGTCGAATATGTTACAAAAAAATGTTTCTCCATGGGGATTTGGATGAAGAGATTTATATGTAGCATCCATAGGGCTATGAAGTCAAAGGAAAGGAGAATTTGGTATGTAGGTTGAAGAAGAGCTTGTATGGCCTAAAGAAAGCTCCAAGGCAGTGGTATTTCATGTTTTACCCTACCCATATGGTGGACCTGACTTAAGACTATTCTCTTGTGCATTGGTTATATTGTTTTTTGTTAGTTTCTTGACTTAGGTACCACATAGGTTACTTGCAGGGGTTATTATGCAAGTACCCTAGGTCAGATAAGGGTCAGACAACACACCGCCTTTATGTAGTATTATCTCTCTGGGGGGATCTGACCGACTGGTTTTTAATCCCACGAGGGCCCTTATAATTGATTATGTTACCTCCGATATTTAGAAGAGGATTCTCAAGCCCCTCTTCGGCGAAGCATACCTACTTTAGAGAGGGAGGCCCCTTTCAACCAATTTATCTTGTTTGTGTGCATATTGGTCATTTGATTATTTTGGTGTGCTATATGATTATTGATTGGCCTTAGGATTTTTTTTTTATATAACGAGTCTTGAGTCATCATGGAGCCAGACCAACTTCCCCGCAGGTCTCGCTGCTTGTTACAGTTAGCACCGCACTTTGAGTATTTTCCTTCTAAAAGGTGTAAATTTATCAAATTTGGTACACACACCTCCACTTACCAGACTTGTGATCATACAAGGATGAATATTGAATTGAGTCAAAAATATACAGAGAGTCCTTCAACTCCCATACCCACTATAGTCAACGGTAATCCTTCAACACCTTCAACCACCATGGTTGTAGTGTCGGAGGTTCCTATCATCACACTTGTCTATCCTATAGTGAATACTAAACCTATATCCAAGACACCTTTTGGGTCCATTTGTCACTCACTAGGATACTATATTCAATCCATCCCTATGGCCTCTAGCCCTTTTTCTTATGGTATGTCGAATTTCACATCACAATTTTTGTCCTCCATCCCTACAACTAGTCTTAATACTAGTGTTGGACTTGGGGGCATGGCTCCTTCACATACCCCTTTCTCATTTGGTGGTACTCATGTCCCACAAACGACTCCTACAGTTGGAGGCCTTCCTCCTTTTCACCTCAGGTCTAATCCTAATGCTCCTAGATGGAGTAACCAACTTGGTGGACAAGATTCTTCTCACGGTTCGTCCTTTACACCCACCTCCTATGTATCGATTCTGACCAATACATTTAGCACAACAAATCCACCTTTATCCTCTAGATTCACATCTAGAGGAGATCAATTTCATACCTTGGGAAACCCCCAACCTGAAGCCACTCCAGCTGGGGGTAGTTTTTATAAACCTCATCAGAACATTCCTACTGGAATTGTTCCCAACCAACCTCTCATGAATCAGTTTGAAGGAGGGTCTTACAATCCCGAACAGGGCCATGGTGCTTACCAGAACCCTGGATGGGCTGTGATTCCCCAACAACAATCTTTCCAGGGACATTGGGGTCAGATGTCGCAACCCCATCTCCTATTTTTGGCCATGCTCAATATTCCAGATTTCTCTAAGTTAATGAATGATCCTTTGTTTCATGATCCAACATGCCCCCCCATCCCCACCAAGTTTCCTTCAGATTTTCCAAAATTTGAAGGTAATAATGGTGAGGATCCTAGTGATCACATTACCACTTTTCACCTATGGTGCTCTTCGAATTCCCTTAACGATGATTCTATTCGGTTGAGATTGTTTCAATGCACCCTCACGGGGGTTTCCACGAAATGGAATATTGAACTACCTAGGGAGCCATATAGAACTTTTAATCAGATGGTTTATGTATTCCTCAATCACTTCCAATTGCCAGTTCATTACAATGTTGGCTTAGAAATTTTGTCGACCTTATTCCAGGACAAAGACACTCATATCTCGAATCACATCCAGGAGTGGCATAGACAGAAGAGTTTTATCAAGACCTGCATACCCCCATAATTCCTACTAGAGTGGTTCCTCAAGTCTCTCTTGCCTTACATTTAGAAGGATGTTTCTACATTCAGGGTTACATCTGAGGTAGAAGCGATTTTTAAAGCCTAGCAGTTAGATCTTATATATGTTGATTTTGGGATGTTATATGATATTCTTCTGGACACACCGAGGTCAAACAATGGCCCTAGAAAAAATATCAGGCCTCATGTCAATGGCATTGTAGGCTCTGCCAATGTGAAATCCCTAGACTCGTTGACAATACATTTGAAAGAGTTGTCTCTAAAAAAGTCTGTAGGAGGTCCAACTTCATTTGTGTCCTCCAATCCCAATCAGTTGGAAGATGTACATTCTATGAAATCGTCAACCATCTCGAATGGTAAACATCAACCAGGAGGGAATAAAAAGAAAGGACGTAATAATAATTGTAAGGGTGGAAAGAATAATAAACCCAAGGACAATGGTAATAATGAGAAGATGAATAGTAATGTTGGTGAGGGAAAGAAAGAAAGGTGGAAGGTGAAATTTCCCTGTAAGCTTTGTGCAGATGATCACCTTACCCATTTATGCCCCAAACTTGTGGAAGCTACCAGTCTTTTGTCTCTACCGCCCATTTTTTTGACTAATCCTTTTCCACATAACCAACACATGGCCTCGAGATCCTTGAATGTCGTAAATGTGGTGAGTGGGAGTCAAAACCCAATGATGCAAGACAGTGACTGTTTATGAATCAATATGGTTAAATATGAGGTTAATGTAGCCACTCAGTCTCACGATTACAGTTCTCCATAGACTATACTTTCTCTAGAGTCTCCACCTCCTCCAGATATGCCCTTACAGATCAAAACACTAGATCCCCTGCCTCGTATTCTGAAAAGAGTACTCAAGTTCTCTACCCACAATACTAATGCTAGAGCCACCCAGAATTACTTTATTGTTGAGGATATGGGTGAAACCCCTTGTGTGATGTCAACTCTGGAGGTACTCTAGATGTGTCCTTCATAGAGGAATGCCTTTTTATCTATGTTAGGAGCTCTATATCCTTGTGGATTGAAATTTATCAAGTTTTACATCACATTTGTGAAGCTTCTATTTTCTTACCCTATGGCATTCCAAATCCATGTGGGTTACTCAAAGAATACCATCAAGGATATTGTTGTTGATGAAGGAGTTGCAACATGTGTGATTTCCCTGGTCTGTTGGAAATCCCTCGGCTCTCCAACCCTTTCTCAGTCTCTGACCATGTTGACTACCTTTGACGGTCATTCCTTATGCCCTCATGGTATTCTTCCTACCTTTCCAATCCAGTTAGGCGGGAAGATGGTATAGGTGGATGTCGAGGTGGTTGATGCATCCCTCGATTATAACTTGTTACTAGGACGCAATTAGACTTATGCTATGAATACAATCATGTTGTCTGTCTTATGTACTCTTTGTTTTCCTCACGATGGGAAGATCGTGATGATCGACCAGTTGTCCTTTGCATATGATATCCCCAATGCATTTGTTGGACCATCAATCCCCGTGATAAAAAATTCTCAACCAACAACTGAGAATATCGGTGTCAAAATGTATTCATCCCTTATGGGTACCTTTGAATTCATGGCACCGGTTCACCATATATACACCATGTCCAAGAGGCCCTTTCATCAGAGAGGTTTGTTCCTTTCCGCACTTCCTATTTTAACAATCCTTGAACCCTACCTTCCTCGACGACGTCTAGTGAAGGTTAGTTACATTCTGGAATGGCCATGCCACTATCGATAGTAGACATTGTGTATCAATCTTTTCTTGACTCTTTCTTCAATCTCGATCCTATTACCTCGCAGATAGACGAGGAGGATATTGTTCTGGAGCTCGTGTGGGCCAATTATTCATCTTGTTCACATGAATTCCTTGATGAGAATTTAAATTTGTATTAATCTATCATCAAGGCCATGAATGACTCCGACAAACCTTGGGATGATATGCATCATCGCTCTTATTTGATCCCAGAGCTTGCTAAAATCGAGAAATATGATTTTAGATCTACTTTGAGCGAGATAGTCAGTCACGTCGTAGTTCCACTTGATTCACATGGAATTTATGTCAAAGGAAACATGACGAGTATCTCCCCTACCATCACAATCGATATCTCTTGTATCCCTGGAAAGATTGAAAATGTATACATCGGTGTGGATTATTCGCTAGAATAAATTTTGATCTACACTGAAATCTTCAAGGAATTCTGATATGTATTCGCTTGGTCATATGAAGAGATGCTAGGAATCAACCCTCAAATTGTCGAACATGAGATTAAAAATTATCTGGATGCTAATCCTGTTCAAAAACGTCTTAGAGCTATTAATCCTAGGAAGGCCCCTGCTATTAAGGCAGAGGCAGAAAAACTTCTTAATGTTGGATTTATCTAACTGGTTCCCTTGACTGAATGGGTATCCAATCTCATTACTATGAATAAAAAGAAAGGAACCATCCGTGTATGCATGGATTTTCATGACCTGAACAAGGCCTGTCCTAAAGACAACTTCCCGATATCCTTCATTTATCAGATTCTCGACGAGTGTGCGGGAAATGGATTTTTTTCTTTCATGGATGAATTTTTAGGGTATATCCAAATTCAGATTAAATCCAAGGACCAACATAATATTGAATTTATTTTCCCTTGGGGTACTTTCTCATACCAAAATATTCCTTTCAGCCTTAAAAACCCTGGAGCAACCTTCCAACGAACTATGACCTTCGAATTTCACGATCTCAAGCATATATTCAAAGCCTATCTCAACGATATTGATGCTCACTCCCATAAGAGAGTGGATCTCCCTAAGAACCTTCAACTATTAGTATATTTAGACACTTAGGAGTTAGTTAAGTTCTTCTTGGTCTATTGTGTCATCGGGTAAAATTGTGTTTTCTAGTGTGTTTATTTAGTATGCATTAGTATGCACTTGTAGTTAGGAAATCCAATGGTCACGATATGTTCCTGACATAGAGTGATCCGACAGTTCATACTCTCCTCGATATTAACAGCCATTGATCCATGGCTTAACACTCGATTGGTCCATGATATCTATTTAAAGAGCATGGAGGGTCATTTTCCGATGATCGATTGTGAGAAACTCTCTTGTAAAATCTCTCTGTAATCTTTTTCTTTGCATTAATAAACTTCTTCAAGTGGTTGCATTGGCTGGGGCCATGGATGTTTCCCTGTAGGGTTTTACCACGTGAAAACATTGGTGTGTTGATCTTTGATCCAGTTATGTGAGTGGTTAATGAAGGTGTTCATCCTCTGTTGGAATACTTGTGTTGTCGAACATCAACTATCCTTTGAAATATTTCTCCATTATCGCATTCGGTTGAACCCTCATAAATGCATATTTTGCGTTAGGTCAGTTCAAATTCTAGGATTTTTAGTCTCTGAGACTGGGATCATGGTAGATTTGTTAAAGTTTGAGGCAATACTTTGATTGTCTCCCTCATGCTATATTCGCCCACTTCAAGGTTTACAGAGGAAAGATAATTTTTTACAATGGTTTATAGCAAACTATGCCAATATTAGTAAGGGTTTCATGCATCTCTTGAATAAGGACACTCCTTTTATCTGGGATGAACGAGCCCAGGAATATTTCAATGCTTTGAAGAAAGACTTGGTATCGAGGCCTCTGTTGAAGTCTCCAGAATATGGTAGATATTACTTTCTTTATGTCGTCGCATCCTAAGAGACGATTGGTATGATGTTGGTTCAGGAGGATGATGAGCTCCATGAGCACGTCATTTACTATCTTAGTCAAAACTTAGTTGGCCCTGAAATCAAGTATTCTCATGTTGAAAATCTAGCTTTGGCTGTTGTCCATGTAGTCCAATGATTACGACACTATATATTTCTTTGCAAGACTACTATGGTTTTCGATGTCAATCCATTTCAATATGTCCTTACGAGGCATATCATAGGGGGGAAGTACATTAAATGGATCGTCATTCTATAGGAATTCGATCTCAATTTCACTTCTGCGAAGTCCAAGAAATCACTAGTATTTGTAGAGTTAATATCTGACTTCACTGATCTATATGAGGATTTTATTCATGTTGATTCATTTGCAAATGAATACATTTTCCTTGTCTCATCGTCAGACCCCTGGTATGGAGATGTTGTTCTCTATCTTTAAACTTTGAATTTCCCTCAACATCTCTCATGAGGTGACTGACGACGTATAAGATACCAGGCTAAGAACTACCTTATTGTCGTCAACACTCTATATCGCTGAGGAATAGACAATATATTGCATCGTTGTTTAACTCACAAAGAAGCTAAGTCTTTTCTAAACGATTGCCATAGTGGGGCTTGTGGTGGTCATCTATCCGGGCTTGCGATGGCCTAGAAAATTTTGCGAGCCAATTATTTTTTTCCATCTATCTTTAAATATTGTGTCGAAACGGTTAATAAGTGTCACCCATGCAAGGTGCTCACTTGGAAAATGCGCTCGCATCCATCCCCTCTCCATCCAGTCATTACCATCAGTCCCTTCACCAAGTGGGGGCTGGTATTTGTGGATTTCAACCCAACTTCATCTGGGGGGCATCAACACATTATCGTGGTTTTAAACTACTTTACTAAGTGGGTCGAGGCCATGCCTATAGTCAAATACAATGGGAATACTATTGCCTTCTTTGTATTCAATCAAATTATAGCCAGGTTCGGAATCCCAAGTGAGATTGTCATTGATCATGGAAGTCACTTTCATAATTAAATGATGGAAGAACTAGCATCAAAACTGGGGTTTAAGAATGGTCATTATTCCCCTTACTACCCCTAGGAAAATGAACAAGTAGAGGCCGTGAATAAGCCTCTCAAGACCATTTTTCATAAAATTGTCAACTAGAGAAAGTATGACTAGCATATCATGTTGTATCGTGCACTTTGGGCATACCGAACCTCGGTCAAGACTTCCATAGTTTTTTTCTTTTCCAGTTAGTACACGATGTAGAGTCGATCTTACCTATTGAGTTTGAGATCTCTTCTCTTATATCGACAGTTGTGCTCCTACTTGACACTTCTGATCTTGAGCAACGCCTCATACACTTAGAGGGTCTATATGAGCAGCGTCGAGATGCCTCTACGTCTATTGAAGAGAATAAAAGATGTGTCAAGGTCCGATATGATAAGACTATTTGTCCTCGAAAATACGCTAAGGTTGACTTGGTCCTTCTATATGATCAAGCCAAAGAACCGTTGGGGGAAGGAAAGTTCAAACCCATGTGGCACAATCTCTATATTGTGTGACGTGTCTTAGAAAAATGAGCCTATGAATTATAATATTATGAAGGGAAAATTTTGGCTGAGCCAAGGAATGGTCTCTATTTGAAAATATATTATGCTTGAGCCTCAAGATTGGGCATAAATCTTTGTATACTAATGTAATTTAGTGTATATATTTTTTCCCTTTATTTTTATCTTCATCTTACTTATCGATTTTTCCCTTGGTTGGAAGATGTCAATGAAGTATTTGATCTACTTAGGATTCGCAGACTGGGTCATTCATCATACACAGAACTTGGCTTCTATCGCTTGGGTTGTTTATTCACCCGAGGTTCTATTGGTGTCTTCAAGTGGCGTATCCCTAGGGCCATCCATGAGTAATGTCGTCGAATATAGCGTCATTATAAAACTTTTTTGCGATGCCATTTCACATGGTATTTTCTCTTTAGAGGTTCGCTTGGACTCCCATTTAGTAGTATGTCAGTTGAACGATAGTTACCATGTGTGTGACCCTACTCTACTCCGACGATTCCTGCGGGTACGACTTTTGGAATGACAATTTGATTTTATTACTTATCATAACATACCTAGCAATTCTAATTCTGTATCCTATGCATATGCTAATTTTTTTTTAGATTGGCATTTGTCACATAACTAAAGAAAAGAAAACATTCTCATCAATGTAACATTGTAACATAACTAAATCCGAAGATCCATGTTTTTATATATATTTCAAAAAATATGATGTTTATAGTACACAATTGGAGCTAACACCCTCAATATACATATACATCTTATCATACAATAATCACAACATCTACGCTTGTGTCACCAAATGAGTGTCATGATAGTAGACTACGACGTTTATGAGAAGCCGAAATATTTGTACCCAAGAACGTGGAACACCTAACACTTGTTGCTACATAGCCTCTGACAGATCCTCCACCTGAACCATAGGAATCCTCTACGTCAAACAAGATAGATTGCCTTGCACTTTTTGAAGCACTCTCTCTACATCCCCTCTCGTTGCCTCATCTCCCCAGTGCCTTCGTCGATGTCGTGGAAGTATTTATGGCAGTTGCAAACCTATGTTTGCGTCACATACATGTTTAATTAGTACTTAACATCATCCAAAAATATTTTTGTCTCCTTATAAAAAAATACAAAAAAATGAAATATTTAAAAAACTATGACATACCTATGTCTCTGTGGGCAGAACCTAGTGGTAATGTCATGTCAGGATCTCCTCTAAAGTCAATCCCTACATAAGGGTAGTCATCCAGAGCTATCACCTTCCGACTCCACCAGAATAAGAAGTCATCATTGTAGGGTGTTGGAAACCTACCTCCCCCCTACCTATTTATTACCTCGGTCCATCGTTCCATGGATGGATCGCGAGGTCCACCCGGAATAATATCAACTCTAGGTCTTAAGCCTAGAACCTGCTCGAAGAAAAAAATACAAAGGATAGAAGCAAACCCGAAGTTCCTTTTACTAACTTGTTTGCATTTTGTCAGTTGACTCATGTTGGCCAGCAGTGAGGTGCACTATTCATAGACCATGGGTCACAAGCACTCAACTGAGTATAACATAAGTGGCCTCGATGCCTGGTGCAAAAAGGTCAATCATGTGATCCATGTCAAAACGAGGAAAAGAATATTAAGACTTAGATTATTTATTGCTCTAATGGGGATTTGTCTCCCTACCTTCTTGGTCCCTGCAATGCAATGATTGGCTATGTATTCCTCAATTTTCATGCCACTCCCAACTCCTTGAGCTTTGAGGTTAACCACCTCACCCCGACATGACAATCCTATCAAGAAATAGATGTCCTCAACTTCAATCCTTAATGGTTGTCCACCAAGGTTTAAGCTCTCACTATCCAGATCCGAATAGTTCATAAGAAACTGTAGCAATCTCACTTGAGTCCTCATACCTTTGAGAGCCCAAAAATTATATAGCCCACACATTTTTAAGGCCATTTGGCCCCTGGATCTCTCTCCATTGCAGCATCCACCTCCTCGTGCTCTCTTTATCTCCACTCTAGCACCATCCTACAAGAGTCAAACCCTCTTTTGAGTTAGCAACCTTTAAAAAACATTATCCATGGGCATATACATGATTTGTAGTGTACACAGTTGTGTATAGGGATGCTTATACAATGGATGTTTTTCAAACAACCGCGTATAGGTATGCATATACGCGACCTGATAAACTGTATCCCACGTACACCTAAGTTTTCAAATTGTGCCCTAAATAAATTTAAAAAGGAAACCTAATTACAAAATTTAATTCACTGAAAAGAAAGAGGAGAGAAATATGAATTACCTGGTCTAGACGTTCGTTGATTATGTCGATCCTAGCTCCCGCAATCACCAGTTGAAGTTCAGAGACAATTTGGTCCAAAATCCATTATTTGGGTAAAATATACAAATGGTATAGTAAAATTGGATTTTTTTACTATTTATAGAAAAAAGTTACCCACTTTGCATAGTTTCATCCAATATTTTGGCCTAATGGACTAATACGATAGTGGATGGAGTTGGTTTTTGTAGTTTTATCTAGGGATTCTTGTGGTTTTTAGTGCCATGTTTCCCATTCGTAACTTTGGATAGGTATTTTCATTACCTAGCATATAAGATAGGTATCCAATCCATCATGCACACTTGCATCATCCTATGACTGTCACTCATATTCCTTAGGTATGAACCCATTTCATAGAAACAAAAAACCTTCTATCTACAACTAGAAGTGTCGTTATCGAATGGTAGAGACTTATCAAACATGGGTACCCTAGTTAGTTCCCCTTCTTCATTCGGTGCCCATGCAGATATTTTTGTATGTAGGATCGGGAGTCCCTTATAGCTAATGCATGACTTTATGTGGAACCTCATTTCTTAATCATAAACATGCTAACCTATACCTAAAGGACTCCCAAACGAGTTTTATTTAAGCTCCTTTTCGACTCATTTCAAAAAGAAAAAACATTGTCAAGTGAACTTGTCTCTTTCACACTCGTAAATTAAATTTGAAAGGATGTCTATTTGGTGAAATTTTATCCCTTTTTCAAACCAAGTAGACTAAGATTACGAAAAAATGACATTTTTGGTGTTAAGTTGTAATTTCATCTCATCCTCTTGCTTGCAATATTGAGCCTATTTTTGGTTCTCTCTTTTGCGTTATAAGCCTTTCACCTCAGCAATTTTCATGATCATCCAAGAAGATCCTTGTTTATATCCTTTGCATATTGAAACCCTATACAGAGGAGGAAACTTTCCCCCGAGTGTCCATCTCTAGCATGAACCTCCTTGCATTGAGCATAGGTATGTTCCACTGCTGGAACTAGTTTTTCTTACTTGCGACACTTGTTTCCTCCTATGTATCATAGAATTCACTTGACCATGAAAAAACAAAAAAATACGGGAGGGAAAGAAATATTATCTTATATTGGCAGTAGTCGTGTCGCCTTTGAACAGAGAATTTTGTTTTTGCATCCACATGTCATCAAAATTTTGGGTTTAACATGACCTGAGGAATTTTAGCTCGCTACAGAGAGTTTACTCCCCCAACTGGTTACTCTTCCTACCCTTATGGAGAGTTTGATTGATGCCTCTTGCATCTCAAAGTTTCATCATTGATTCTATGCTACCAGAGTCTTCCATATGTCTCATGCTCTTGTTCAAAGGATGTCTATCAACCTATGTCCGCCATTCCTCATAACTCTTGACTTTGCATGTTGGAAATACCCTCAATGCATCTCAGAGTTACATGAAGTTGTAGTCCTATTGTGCACCCTAGTCCTAATTTCATCATTGGTAGGTAACCTTGAACCCAACAGTCAACTTTTCATCATTGGTCGTTGACTGGGTGGTTTCCCTTATGTTTGACGAAAAGAAATCTATTCACACATTGGGATTCATGCAGTGTCTTGGATGCCATTAGACTTATTGGTAGTTTCCTCTCATTTTTCAACAGTTTTCCTTATTTTCTTCTATTCAAAGGGTCTTTTCGTGCATCGTTGCATCTGGTCCACATGAAAGATGCACAAGGTCGTTGGTTCATGAACATGTTATTCGTCTGATTTCCTCCAATTCAATAAGCTCCTTCTTTGTACCTCATGTTGAATGATGATATATGTCTTAATTCTCTCCTTTCAGCGGGTCTCCTTCCATCGACTTCAGTTCATCTATTGTGGATACAATCCCTAGAGTCCTATGAGTACCTCGAGGCTTGAAGTCATTAGTGGCAGGTTATCCCGCAATCGACAGTTGGGAATACATCAATGTCTCATGTTCGATGGATTCTTCAAGTGTTCGACCCTAACACCTCTATTCACACTTTTAAGAATGTACTTGGTGCCTTGATACCTACTTTCATTATCAGTAGGTTGTATCACGTTTGTTAACGGTATACCTTAATGATCAATAATCAAACGATGTCTCATTGTGTTCTACCTCAACTCCTGTATTCGCACAATGTAGACTTGCAACTTTGGAAGATCGTGTGGAAGACTTGAAACATTAGTTCATAGTCACAACTTTCCTGAGTTGTTGCTACCTTTCATTGGACCAGTAACTGTGTGACTTCAGTGATCATGGGAGATCAGATTGTACTCCATTGTATACAGATATCTTCATATTGATTTTGAGACCGATTTTACTGGGCCTTGTTCATGACTATGACAGCCTCTGGCATGTAGCCACCTTTTTATTTCCTATTCATGGTCATGGATAGTTGTTTGGTATATTTTCACATGGATCTGCAGTGTAATTCAATGGGAAACCATGTATGCAAATTCAATATAGATTGTAATATTCTCATGGGAAACTAGTTCTTGCAGCTGGGTCCCCATTACTCCACTTCTTGGTCTTATAATATATTTTGTCCATCACAGATACTCCTCTAACCTCACATATTAGGGGGTATCTGTTATAGCAATATTTTCCTCACCCTATGAAAACTTGCACAAAGGGAATTTTTCCATTTCCCTATGAAAACTTGAAGTCCCTTTTTGCAAATCCTAGAGCTAAAAATATTGTTTTTCCACATATACACGCCCTACCTATTGTACAACATGTGTATATGTAGGTTGCACCACTACATCCTGCGTACATCGGATTTTGTGCTCAAAATTAAAAAATGGTGTCAGGTTTCCATGTCACGTCATCAGATCCATGATGCTTGGCCTTCCATATACTGGAAATGTTCTGAATCGACCCTTCAGTTCCACTTGAAGGCTATAAATGGGCCAAATCCAAGCTATGGAAAAGAGGAGAAGATTTCAACTTTGAGAGCAAAGTTACTCTGGAGAAATCATTCACTTCATATTGAGTCTGCATCCCTTGGTCCTTTTAAGTCTGAACACATTGTTCAACCCCCAAGTTGTTCCCTACTTGATTGATAACCTCATTGTATCTCTTATATGAGCTTTCCTTTGGTGGAGGATTGAAATGGTGGAGGCCCAGCTGGAAGGGACTTGGTTTCTCAATTCTGAACCATGTTGGCACGAAAGTTTGTGATTCATTCACTTCTGTTGATTACATTTTAATAGAAATACTCTTTTCTCATCCAATTAATATCTTGCAAATATTTGAATTTTTATTCAATGGGCGTATTTGTTATGAATGTTGATGGATTATGCTATTGGATGTGTTAACATTATATATTATCACCATATGCTTTGGTTTCTTGGTTGTTGAGGAAAAGTTGCAGGTGTATTGCTTTGGGTCAAGTGCTCAATGGTGGACTTCATTGAACGTCTTGATGAGGTAGGCCTTTTATCTTGTCTTTCTAGCATATTTGTTTATATAGCATACCTAAGATTATAGTTTATTTCTATAGTCATTTATGTCTATTGTGGTTTACCCCTAGCCATAGAGAGATTTTCCTCATAACATATGATTTGGTGATAGTTCTAATTTGGTAATCGACTATTGTAAGGATACACAGAATCCATTACTGGTATGAATGATATTTCACTTTTAGAAAAATGAAAAATGCTCTTGATGGAGTCATTTTAATTATTAAAGTTAAATTAACACAAAAAATATTATGAATATCATATTAATGTGTGAATGGATATATAATTTTATGGAATTAGTTTTTTATTAGTTGCAATTAAGAAAGTGCATAAATTTCATACTGTTGTATGCAATGTTTAAAACAGTTATTTTTATTTATTACAATAAATTTTAGTTATTGTTAATTAGATTAGAAATGTTTTATGGGTAGATATTTTCAAGTCCTCGGAACAACTATCATTCATGATACCTTAAATGGTCAAAATCAATTGGATGAATCTAGGACTATGAGCGTTGATTATGTGTCTTGAAGGTCATAACCTTGCAGGTGTAGTAGGTTGGGTGGTTTGGTGATGTGATTTTCTTTTATTTATGAAGATATGAATTATGCTATTGGAATCGCTAGTAAATCATCATTTTAAATTGTGGCACATTATTTTGGTATCAATGATAATTCTCGTAATAGTGCATAGGATTTTTATTGTTTGCTTCACATTAATTGCCACAATGTCGATTTATGATTATATTAAACTTGTATCTATGTTATTGTCGAATCTTGATTATGGTAGTAACATAACAAAAAAAAAACATTTTTCAAAGAAAATTAGACGGGCACTACACTTTAGAACATAAAAAACAATAATTACATGGAAACCCCTTCGGGAGAAAACCACAAAAGTTCTCTTTATAATTCTTTGTAAGCACTAACCTACCTTTACAAATATTTGTAGGAACCAACCTACCGGAGACACAAATACCCACTGGTACAAACCATGGTAGGCACCAACCTAGTCTTACATATCTTTGTAGACACCAATCTACTGGAGACATCAATCCCTGCTATTAAGCACCAACTTAGCAAGAGACATCAATCTCTTTGTTTGAGCAACATCGACCTTCACCGACTCTTCTTGTTACTGTTGGATTATTGAGAGGGGGGGGGGTGAATCAGTAATAGCG
>SNQJ01S0059266.1:17926-38055 GCA_010110895.2 Picea sitchensis | reverse complement strand
TTGGAGTTCATCCATTTTTACTTCTTATCAACCATGACAAGACAATAATGAGTCATATTTATATCAAACAAACTTGGGTCCATTACCCAAAACTTTTTCTACGGGGTTTTCTTCATGGGTTGACATCAATGACAACCAACCTTAATCAACAATCTCCTCCTTTGGCATTGATGGAAACACTCTAATGAAATACTAAAATCATATCATTCATGCTCCTCCTGGAACCATGCCTATGTCCTCTATATCTAATAAATCTACTCCCCCTGGAACCATGCCTCTGTCCTCTACATCTGATAAATCTCTCCCCCTTTTTCATCAATGGAAAAGGTATCTTTCCATCCAGGGTTTCTCCCCCTGACTGAACTATCCTCTTATGGTGCTTCCTCATGTAAATCTAAGACATATAAGATAAAAATTCAAAAAGAATTCATTTTGGAGTAGAAATAACTCCAAGTCTCTAGCGAATATATTCAAAGGATTCTCATGGAAGTGGTTTTGTGAAGATGTCTTCCACTTGTTATTTTTGCCCACATACTCAACTCTGATGTTCTTTTCTGCAACTTGCTCCTGTAGAAAGTGATACTTGATTGGAATTTTCTTCTTCTTGGAGTGCATCACCGAGTTCTTTGAGATACTGATGGCACTTATATTATCACAATAGATTGGAATGGTCTCATCATACTCAACCTGTATATCTATCGGAGTTTTTTTCATCCAAAGAACCTGTGTACAACATGATATTGTTGCAATATACTCTTCCTCGGCTGTAGATAAAGATATTGATGATTGTTTCTTGCTTAGTCATGATACTAAACACTCACCCAAGTAGAACACTACTCCACTAGTGCTTCATCGGTCATCAATACAACCTGCCCAATATGCATCTGTGTAGGCAATAAGTGATAGATCCTTTCCTTTTGGATACCATAATCCAAACTCTTATGTTCCTTTGAGATATCTGAAATCCTCTTCACTGTTAAAACATGTGACTCCTTTGGTGTTGCTTGAAATCATGCCACCTGTCTAACTGTCTGCATTACATTTGGTCTGGATGTTGTCACATATATTAGGCTACCAATCATTGACCTATATTGCCTCTGATATGTAGACTTTGAATCATCATCTTTTCTCAACTTGCAACTGGTTTTCATTGGAGTGATACCTAGTTTGCAATCTTCCATTCTGAACCTCTTTAACATTTATCTGATATACTTGTTTTGAGATATAAAGATTCCTTGGTTTCTTTGACGTATCTGAAGTCCCAAAAAGAAGGATATTTCTCCAAGTAACAACATTTCAAATTCATTCTACATATCTTTTACAAACTTTTGGCTTAACCTGTCATCATCACTACCAAAAATCATATCAGCAACATAAACTTCAATTAATAAAATATTGCCTTGACTTACCTTGATGTAGAAGTTGTTGTCTGCACTTCCTTTTCTGAACCCTGCCTGCTGCAGATACTTATCCAGTCTATAGTACCATGCTCTAGGAGCCTGTTTTAGACCATACAAGGCCTTCTTTAATTTACACACATAAATCTGCGTTCTCTGACAACTGAAATCCTTCTGGTTGTTCAATGTAGACTTCTTCTTCAAGTTCCCCATTTAGAAAAGATGATTTTACGTCCATCTGATATACTTTAACATTTTTGGAGCATGCATAGGCTAAAATAAAACAGATTGCTTCCATTCTGGAAACTGGGGCAAATGTCTCTTCAAATTCGATTCCTTCAATTTGTGCATATCCTTTACATACCAATCTATCTTTGTTCCTTGTAACTTGTCCATCTTCATTTAATTTATTCCTAAAAACCCATTTTGTGTCAATCACATTCTTATTCTTTGGTCTTGCACCAATTCCCAAGTGTCATTTTTCTCTATTTGATCCAATTCTTCATCCATGGACTTATTCCAAAATTCATCCTTGATGGCTTCTTCAAAACAATTTGGTTCAATTGTAGATAAGAGTGCTAGGTGTGTTTGTTCTGGTGAATGGATTTTTCTTCTAGTCTCAACTCATACATCTTTGTTTCCAATAATCTGATCTGAAGGATGATTCTTCTGTACTCGTTTTCTAGGTGTCTTTGGAGATACTTGTTGAACTTGTTCTTCTGTTTCTGTCGGATTCTCTTCATCTTCCTCTTCTACTTCATCTTCTTCTTCTTCTTCGAAAAGTTGTTCCATTGATTTGTTTTCTTCTTCCTTTGATTCTAGTATGCCTGTTTCATCAATTGTTAAGTTGATGATTTCCACAACTTTGTTCAATATTAGATTGTAACAATTGTATGATTTCCTTGTACTTGAGTAACCAAAAAGTACTCCTTTCTCCACACGAGAGTCAAACTTTCCCATTCTTCCATCTTCTCTTTTGATGTAGCATTTGCTTCCAAAAAATATGAAGTGCTTCACATTTCTTGGTCTTCCTTTCCATAGCTTGTAGGGAGTTTTATCAGCGTTGTTTTTTAGCATTACTCTATTTTGAATGTGAACTGTTGTATGCACTGCCTGTGTCCAAAATATATCTGTCAATTTGGAATCCATTAGCATTGTTTGAGCCATTTCCTGTACTGTCTTGTTCTTTCTTTCAACAACTCCATTCTATTGAGGTGTCCTAGCAACGAAGAATTGCCTTTTTATTCCATGACTGTTGCAGTAGTCCATAAATTCCTTTGAAGTGAAATCTCCTCCATTATTAGATATCAATCATTTGATTCTTGAATCCATCTCATTTTCAACCATTTCCTTGTAGATCTTGAATTTTTCAAAAGCTTCTGACGTGTTCTTGAGAAATCAAACTGCAGTCATTCTTGTATAATCATCAACTAATAACATAAAGTATCTCTCACCTTTTAATCCATTTGTTGTAGTTGTTCCAACTAGATTAGTATGCACAATTTCCAGTGGTCTTGTTGTTGAATATTCCTTTGATTTGAACTTGGTCTTTGTTTGTTTTCCTTGTTGACAATGCTTGCATAAAGTGTTGGTTGGTTTCGTGATCTGGGGCATTTCTCTGACTACTTATCTTTTGTTGACTTTGACAAGGTTATCAAAATGCATGTGACCCATTCTTCTATGCCATAGCCAACTTTCATCTTCCTTTCCTATACAACACTCTTCATTTCCAATTTCACTTAACACATATATATTGTTTGAAGTTATAGCAGTTGTACCGACCAATTTCCCTTAACCTTATCTTCTTGTCTCGCACTTTTGTCAATCAAAAGTAACTTTATGACCTTGTTCACACATTTGACTCACACTTAGAATATTATGTTTCATATCTTCTACCAGTAGAACATTTTGTGCCTTTTCATTCTTGTTCCCAATTCAGATTGTGCCTTCTCCAATGATTTTGGCTGAATTAGCATTTCTGAAGGAGACTGATCCATTTCTTTCCTTTCGCAATGTAATAAATTTGTCTCTATCACCTGTCATGTGTTTTGAACACCCATTGTCAACATACCAACTGTGTTTCTTTTTCTTAGCTTGTAGAGCGACTGTGCATTCTTCATTGCTATACTGATCTTTCTTTCTTATCCATGTCATTTTTCGAGGCTCTTGTCTGTGACTGTTGTTATTCTGTTGAGGTTCTTTAGGAGGGACTGCCATTCTGCAATATTTGGCAATGTGTCCAAAATTTTTACATTTGTAACATTCCACTTCAGTGCTCAAAGATTCAAACCTGTTGTAACTTCTTCTTTTTGTTTCACTAGGTCTTATTGAATAACCCCTTTGTGTATGAATCTCAAAGTTGTTATTGTTCATGTTGTTATCTCTTCAATTCACAGCTTTATGTCAAAAATTATTGCATGCATAACATAAACCAAAAAATATAGTTTGATACGTGGGAGTTGAAGATATTCTAAAAGGAGGCGCTCTTATGAATCCTTCTTCTTCTTGAGGCCTATCTATCGGTTGTTGATTCTGAAATCTGAATCTTCTCGGTGGAGGAGTGTCCATGTAATCTTCCGTGTATATCTTCCTATCCCTTTTGATTGTTTCTGGATATCTTTTTGGATTTGTTTCTTACTTTGTTGTTTTGGAGCTTGATCCCTTTTCTGTCTGATTGTATCCAAGTCCAGACTTGTCAAGATGAGATTTTTGACTACTGATAATGTGATCCAGAACTTTTGAGCTATTCTGCATATTTTTCTTTTGAATATCCTTTCTTAGTGTGACAATCTATGCTTCCAAGTTTCCAATGACATTGTCATTTTCTTCTAGTTGTTCTTTGAGTGATTCTTCTATTATTTTATATTCTTCTATTTGAACCTTCAATTTTGTGATCATTTGTTCTAGTTCTTGAGTGTCCTTTTTCTTATCTAGTTCTGTTTGTAGTTTCTTTTTTTTCTTCTTTTCTCTTATGATAAATTCTATGGCACACATTAAATCTTCTCGATAGTCAACTTCTGCCTCTTCAATTTCGTCTTTGACTTCTTCATATCCTTCTTCGTCTTTTTCATATTCTTCTTCAGAGTCTTCTTTGTCAGAATCTTTTACTACCATGAATAGAACTCTTCCTGTCTCACTGTCAATGATTTCATCTTCATCTGATGATGAGATGTCTTCTTTGACGCATAAGCTTTTCTTGAAATATTTCTTTGTAGTTCTTTTTCCTTTATATGTGTGTTTTCCTTTTGAGTAACCTTCATCATTTCTCTTTTCCTTATGAGGACATTTGTTAGGAAAATGACCAATACCATCACAATTAAAACAAATTAAAGGAATCTTACCTCTATACCTATCGTTGGTTCCCTTGTTCAGTATTTTGACAAATTTGTCCACTTCTTCATCATCTTCCGAGACGTCGTTGCTGCTGCTATATTCTTTGTGTTCCTTATTCTTTTTCTTTGATATTTTGGATGCTTTAAAGGCTTCTTCTTTTACATCTGGATTTTCTTGTTTAGTTCTCATTTCATATGCTGTGAATATTCTATGCAGTTCGTTCATGATTATTGAGTTTAGATCCGATATTTCTTCTAGTTCTGATATCTTAGGGTTGAATCTCATAGGAAGAGATCTTAGTACTTTTTGAACAATTACAGATTCTTCGATTTCTTCTCCCAATCCTATGATTGCATTCACTGTTTCATCGAATTGTAAGAGGTAGGCTGTAATATTCTCATCTTCCTTCATTTTTAGTTGTTCGAACTGACCTCTATAAGTTTCAAGCTTTGTTGCTTTAACTTTTGTATCTCCTTCATAAATATTTAGAAGCTTATCCAAATCTCTTTAGCGGATTTACAATGTGAAACTTTGGTGAATACCATATCACTGAGACCATTCAAAAGTTCATTTGTATCTTTGGAATTATTCTCACCGAGTTTCATTGCTTTGTCATTTGTTGGTGGAATTGTTGGTGCTGTGTATCCATCTACAATTGACTGTCAAACTTGAAATCCCTGTGCTTGTATATATGTCTTCAACCTTATGCTCCAAAAAGAATACTTTTGTCCATCAAACTGTGGTATTCCATTTTTATACAAGTTGGTACTTTCCATGATCTACCTTTCAATGGTTAAACTCATTTCTGAAGGAACCTGGTCTGATACCAATTGTTGGATTACTGAGAGGGGGGGGGGTGAACTAGTAATAGCGTAATTATAATCCTTTTTCTCCAAATAATCCAAGTGTTATATCAATGTAGAATTATTATACAATAATGAGAAATAGAAAATGAACAATCAAACACATACACAATACACCAGTGTTTTACATGGAAACCCAAATTGGGAGAAAACCACGGAATGATTTTTCTTATATGTATTGAAGAATTACATTCATTAGAAGCACCAACTTCCTTTGTTTTCCAGCTGCAACTGGAAGGAGGATCCAACCCTCTAGTTTCTCAGGCTACAACCTGAGGGAATATCCAACTCCCCAATTCTCTAACTACAACCAAAAGGAGGCTAAAACCCCTTGTGTTCTCCGGCTACAACTGGAAGGTGGCTACAACCACCAACCCTTGCCCCGTCCAACCTCCCTGATGTATAAGTAGAATGATGGAACCATTTTCAACCTGTCACTATGAGATATAGTGTTGTACAACTGTATCAACATGTACCACTGACATGTATCCAATCTGTACAACTACCCTGTAATCAAACTGTACCTGAACTGAACATGTATATACAAAAATACAATAGATATGTGACATGTAGTGTTGCATCCCACGTATGTATGTGCCCTATATGTTATGCAGCCTGCGTATGTATCCTACCAAACTGTTATGCAACCTATGTATGCATTCTGAAAACTAGGGTTTCCTTTTTCTTGAAAACTTTTTATCCTCTTTAACTTCTTTCACATAGATCTGTAACCTCTCACTGTATCTAGACTGTAACTATACCCTATGCATGCATCCTCATATATAACCTTTACTCAAGGAAATTATGTCTCTCTCTAGTCATGTGTCATATAGGCATGTGTAATCATGAAAAAGTATAATATCCCTCACATGATCTTAGTCATCAACCCCTTTCTGATATTCAATCTCTCAATACATCAACTACTACACAAATACAGGCTCTCAACCATGTACCATAAAAACCCTTAGCCATATGCCAAGAAATACAAGATGTGCCTCACAAGAAGTATCAATGATGAATATACCAGCACTATATTTCTGTACATATGACTTATGCAGAAGATCCCATGAAGCCACTAATCTATCTAGGGAGAATCCTCAAATCTCCATTGCCATCCCTCATGCATACATCAAAATCCAACTATTCATAGAAATAAGACATACCTTTTGAACCAATGGATGGGTCTGATGTATCTGAGCACTTTAAACCTTCCTGGGAGCTTGATCTCATAATCTAGAACCTCTGCATCTTCATCTCTTCAAGTTTCCTTGGATTTACCAACATGTACGCACCTTGTACACATAAATCTCGTGTATAACTCAACATGTACGTAGCTTGTACACAGAAAACCCGCATATAACTCAACATGTACGCACCTTGTACACAGAAAACCCACGTACGCCTCAGAAAATAGGGTTTTTTTGTAATTCTAAGAATTTCGTCATCAACCCTTCGTGCTACCTCAGACGTTCGCCACTTCAGATTTATCCACAAGTATTTACAAGAAGCTTTACACAAGAAAATAGATATACAATATGTACAAGTGTGTGTATAATGAGTGAGCTTTGCCTCTTATTTATATATTCATGTAGCCTTACACTTTCCTTATTTTAGGGATTCTTCATTTAAAATAATTTCTTTCGCAAAGCACTTTGACCGTTAGGGGCTTATATAAGACTTATGAGGGGTTCTCCAACTTCATATGGTCATAACTCTCTAACCATGAGGAGTTATGTGACGTTCCACATACCACCGGAAACGACATGACAAGCATTATCCATCTAGGATAGTTTCACTGACAAATTCACTGTCCTTCATCTCATTATTCCTCAAATAAGGATGGGTTCTGTCACTCCACAAAGCATCTTCCCGTGAGGGATTTCACCATAAGGGGACCACTTTGGAGTTCATCCATTTTCACTTTTTATCAACCATGAAAAGACAATAATGAGTCATATTTACATTAAACAAACTTGGGTTCATTACCCAAACCTTTTTCTACGGGGCTTTCTTCAAGGGTTGACATCAATGAAAACCAACCTTAATCAATAGTTACTTCTTTCTTCACCAAGTCTGATTCCTCCTTCACCATGTATAATCATTGCTTCCTTCTTCTCCATGCCTGATTCTTCCTTCACCATGTCTAATCATTGCTTCTTCCTTCACCAATCCTACTCACTACTTCTTCCTTTACTAGGTCTAACCAAAATTTGAATTTTCAAATGGTAACTTCCCCAAATCTTGTTGGTTTAGGCCTCTTCCAAATAATGAACTTGTATAGCATGAAATGTATCCAATTTTGTAAATATTATTCTGAAATTGTTACCCGAGGTACTTTTGTATGTCTCCTTGGATCCCTGAAAATTTCACAGTCTGAATAGTCTCATAAAAGAAGTTATAGTGAAAATGTCAAATTAGTGTCTTTGAAATTGATCTCAATACCATTCAGAAACCCACAGAGAATATCTAAGAAAGTATAGAGAAAATACCTCTGAAATTTTTACCTGGGGTAATTTTGCATATCTCCCCAGTTCTCTAAAAATTTCACAGCCTGAAAAGTCTCAAAAACAAAGTTATAGTGAAAATGTCAAAATAATCTATTTGAAACTAATCTCATGACCATTCAAAAACTCTAACTTCCACAGATCATATCTCAGAAAGTACAATAAACCAACATATGAAATTTTTACCTGAGGTACTTCTGTACATATCCTTGGTTATTTAAAAATTTCACATTCTGAAAAGTCCCAGAGAAGAAGTTATAGCGAAAGTGTCAATTTGGTCTATTTGAAATTGATTTCAAGAGAATTCAGGAATCCTAACTTCCAAAAAGAATATATATGAAAATATAGCAAACTAACATCTCAAATTTTGACCACATGTACACAAATATCTCTCCTCCATCTCTTCAAAATTTCACGTTCTGGAACATCCTAGAAAATAAGTTATAGCGAAAGTTCCAATATGGCCTATTTGAAACTGATTTCAAGAGCATTCAAGAACCCTAACTTCCACATGGCATATCTTTGAAATTACAGAGAACCAACATTTGAAATTTTTACCACATGTTCCCAAATATCTCTCCTCCATATATTCAACATTTCAATGTTTGAAACATCCCAAAAGCTAGCTTATCGCATTCAAAATTCCAAGCTGACCTCAAAATGATTTCACAACTCTTCCCTTTTGGAATAATATTCAATATTTTCTCATCTATTTTTCACACACACAACATTCTCTCAACACTTTCAATTTTGATACTTTTTAATAAATCTTCATGAAGGGACATGTCCATTAATTAAATAATTAATTCCCCTTTTTAATTTTACTTTTCTAAATACCATGGGAAAATGCCCAAACCCATGGGTTTGAAACCACCATTTCACTTTTTAATTTTTCATGTGCACCCTATTTTTTAATATGCTTGTAAACCTATATATAAATCAATCTTGGAAATGTTGTGTGTATTTGTAAATCCATAATATGACATTAATGACAACATTAATCCTTTGACATCAATGGAAATAATTCCAAAAATTGAGAAATTCCCTAATGTTGATAATATTTGTCATTCCAATAGTGGGATTTCCTAGCCATCATGTACTAAAGCCCCGTAGGGAAATGGGATAGCCTAAGGAACTATTGAACAAAAAAGGGGAATTGATTCCTTAGGTTTTGCAAGATAATGTGGAAGAGGGTTGTGGATTGGGATTGTTGTAAGTGTAGATATTGAGTATGAACCTAAGAATTGGATTGTGAGAAGAAAAATTAGAGACATCCATAGGAACAGTTTCTCTTTGTGGATTCATAGCTTCAACTTGGGGCCAACCTCAATTGCAGAAAGAACTAGCGCAAGAGGAATCATATGGTTAGGTGGAACATCCCTCTTTTATATCTAGATGGTGGATTAATTTCCCAGAAAGATAAGTACACTTGGTTGAGCTATAAAAAGTAAGGTTATTGTGATTTCTATTTTAGATAGTATTATTTCCAATTTGTGCAATTTTGTGATCATGATTTTAGTTTTCAGATCCATGGATAGAGTTATTATAAATATGCATGCATATCTGTTAGAATATTTAGACACTCAGGAATTAGTTAATATCAACTTGGTCTAATGTTTTGTTAGGTAAAAGTGTGTTTCTTTAATATGCATTTGTACTTAGGTAATATGGTGGTCATGATATGTTCTCAACATAGATTGATATGATGACTCATATTCTCCTCGATCTTAATGGATACATTGATCTGTGGCTTAACACCTGATTGGTCCATTGACACAGTACCCCTTGCCTCAGCAGGTTCTATGTGACCTCATGGTCTTAGGATCATTCCAAATCTTCCCCCTGAGTCAGATTGACTCTTTGGTTCCCCACCACAGGGAATACCACACACCCAAAATGTATTCCAAAACTAACCAACAAATATAATCGAGGCTTTTCCTTTCCTTTCGTGATTTCAGATTTCGTGAATCTTGTGGTCGAGTCCCTTGTCTCTTCAACCTCTAAAACCCGAAATGACGAATTTTCGAAATCCTTGGCCACTTCCTGCCCCAAAGGTGTGTCACGTTTCGCGACTTTAGGATTTCTAATGCAAAGGGTCTCGACTCCTTTTCCTCATGAATGATAAAATGTTGAACCCCGAAACGTTCAACAAAGGCTGGCTCTCCAACATTTATGATCGAGAATTTTCGTCGATTCGAAGTTTTGGACTTCGCGAATCCGGATACAAATCTCCCGGTTCTCCAACCTTCGATACCCGAAACAGTCAATGAAGATTGACTTTGCTTGGCGGTGAGTACACGCCACCTGTCTCTTCCACTGTACCCTGTCTCTGAAGTGGATTATTGCCACTTGTCTCTTCCACTATACCCTATCTCTGAGGTGGGTTCTTTCCACCTATCCACTCGACCTTTCCGGATTTCGAAACTTGAACGATCCTCTGAGAACCGTTCCTCTCCCACTTCAAAACCCCGAACTCTAAAATGGCACCTCCAACGGGATCAATGGCTATAAGCCTCACTCGATCCGATGGCCTGTGTTCCTTTGGGATTTCGGGCATCGGGAGTTTGAAACTCTTGATTCCAAAACACTACCTCCTCTGCTTTTCGACACTCAAAGTGCCGAAATCGCGAAATTCCACACCAAAATCCTATCGCGACTCGCGACTTCAGGATTTTCGCTCCACTATGCCCTGACTCCTTGTCGTCAAGACCCCCGAAATGTCAAACTTCGAAATTCTGAAGCTCCAGAAATTATATGCCTCGTCTTCACACATGCTAATCCATTTCGCGATTCAGAAGTTCGAGTGACCAAGGGATTTTGCTTGCACTCCGGACTTACAAACCCCGATTTGTTGAAATGATCTTGACAGCTTGACAGTCAAAATCAATGGTCAATGTTGAATCTTGAAACCAATGTAATGGGTTCATCCAAACCTTATCCACCCTGCAACTCCTCTGGATCCTATGCTCCTCGTGACTTCGCGAGTTCTCCATGGATAATTTCGACCTTTCGATTTATTCCTCAAGAATCTTTGTGAAACGATCCAATGTTCTTTCGCCGAAACTTAACCTTCTATGCGATGATTTATCTCCCTGTCTTCCTTTGAATACTTCAAAGGCACTGATCCTCCTGAGATTTCTATTTCAACCTCAAGTATCGAAAGGACTCCTGCACGCACGCTTTGTGGCAATCTTTCAAATACTTCTGTGTATTTGATTCTTCGACTTTGTTCACTCTTGGCAACAACAATCCTTCACTCTTCAACCTTAGTTGATAAATTCTAAGGCTTCAACTAGCCTGCGCACACCTTGCATGACTTATGTGCTTCTCCTGCACTTCTGCTGGAATGAGAACAACGGTATCCTTCCTGAGCTTTATGAGATAAAACTCAGACCTTCGTCAATGCACACCTTGCTGATGTTTCACTGCACTCCTTGTAGGAACTCTCTCAAGAAGAGAAACAATTGAAATTCATTGTCTTTCTCTCTAAGACTTCATACATTCAACATGAAATCATATACACACAGCATAACATCATAACAATTGCATAATAGAGAGAATAAAACAACTGTAAGCATACTATTCAGCAAATGTAAACAGTAAGCATCTTAACACCATGAAAATTGAGTCAAAGCTTCATATATTAACTCAAGTGCTTATGTACATGGGTTCTTCTCTATAGCTCTCTCCTTCAGCTCTTGATGATGATAATGTTACAATGATACAAGGGTGAGGGTGTCTATATCCATTTTCTCTCCTAATCTCTAAATTGTCTAATCTCTTCATTCAAATCTACCTACTTTCATTAACAGGCTTAACTGCCTATTACAATTTGACAGATGGGAGTAATCCCTCTAGATCTGTTCATATCTCCTAAGTATAAATGCAAAGTATGCCTTCTTCCTAACTATTACATTTATTCTTTTAAGTTCAAAATTCAAAACGGTTCTTACGAAAACGTGCTCCTTTTTCCTTCTGTGCGTTTTTCCATCTGTGCGTCCAGTTGTCTCCCGCTTTTACATTGCTCGCTTGGCTGGATGCTTACGATGCTCCTGCATCATACTCCCTTGCTTGAAAATTTTCATGAATTCCTGCTCATGAGATCCTGCACGGTTTGTCCATGCTTTTGAATTGTTGCTTCATCCTCCCAACTAGCATCTTCAACAGGATGTCCCTTCCATTTGACCAAGTATTCAAAATACTCTTTTCTCCTGGTTTTTTTGCTAATCCTTTTGTCAATTATGCTTTCCATCTGTGGCTTTTCAGCTACAAGCATTTGTTTTGTCCATTGAATTTCTTTCTGTTCTTTCTCTACTCCTTCTTCTTTAGCTCTATAAGGGTAAAAATATGCAACATTGAATATCAGTGAGATTCTGATCCCTTCGGGTAATTCAATCTCATATGCGTTTGCCCCAAATTTCCTTATGACCTTGCACGGTCCAATCTTTTTCATCTTTAGTTTGTTATATCTTCCCCTCGGGAACCTCTCCTTCCTCAAATGCGCAAGAATCAGATCACCAACTTCAAATTGAAGTTCTCGCCTGTGTTGATCTGCTCGTTGCTTGTATTCTTGACTTGAATTCTGCAATCACTCCTTGACTCAGCTGTGAAGCTCTTTCATTCCTTCTGCAAAGTCCTCTGCACTAGCACTCCTGAATTTATTTTGTTATGAACCTTTCAATTCAGAAACTCCCCTTGGCTACATTCCATATACAATCTGGAATGGACTCTGCCATGTGCTTCTATTAAGTGAATCATTATAAGCAAATTCTGCATGTGGCATAATGTGATCCCATTGACTATGGTGTTCAGTCACTAAGCTCCTCAACAAATCTCCCAAGATTTTGTTCACGACTTCTATCTGCCCATCCGTCTGAGGATGATATGCTAAGATAAAAGACAAACTTGTCCCCAGCTTTTTCCATAAGTTCCTCTAGAAATGCCCTACGAACTTGGTATCTCGATCATACACGATGCTCTTTGGAAAGCGTGAAGTCGGACGACTTCCTTGAAAAACAGGTTCGCAATATGAGTTGCGTCACTGGTTTTCTGGCATGGTATGAAATGTGCCATTTTTGAAAATCTGTCGACTACCACAAAAATGAATCATATCCTCTTTGTGTTCTTGGCAGTCCCAATATGAAATCCATGCTCACTGCGTCCCATGACCTTTCTAGTATGGGTAATGGTTGATATAACCCTATGTTCTACCTTTTTCCTTTCATGTGCTAACAAATCATGCATCTGTCCACAAATTTATTAACATCTATCCTCATCCCTGGCCAAAAATATGAGCCATTCAACTTTGAGAATGTCTTATCATGACCGAAGTGTCCGACCAATCCTCCAGTATGTTTTTCCTTCAGCAGGTTCTCCCTCATGGAGCATTTTGGAATACATAGTTGATTGCCCCTGAACAATAACCCATCCTAGATCATGTATTCAGTCCATTGCCTCCTGTCTCTAAGAACTGGATTCTTAGATGCCTCATATGCCTCCTTAAAATATGGGTCATCCTTGTACATTTCTTTGAGGTTATCAAAACCTAAAGTCTTGACTCTGAATTCCTGCATAAGAAAACATTTCTTGCTCAAAGCATCAACAACTTTTTTAGCGGTTCTAGAAATATGCTTAGTCACAAAAGTAAAATTCTGCATGAATTCAACCCATTTAGCATGCTTTTGGTTCAACTTCTCCTATTGAGTCACAAATTGTAAAGCATGATTATCATTGTACAAAACAACCTCTTTAGGAACCAAATAATGTCTCCATTTCTTCAGTGCTTGTATGACTGCATAGAATTATTTGTCATATGTTGAGTACTTGATCTTCACCTCATTCAATTTTTCACTGAAGTATGCGATAAACCTATTGTCTTGGCTCAAGACTGCTCCAATTGCAAATCCACTCTCGTCACACCTGACCTGGAATGTCTTGCTAAAATCTGGCAAAACCAGAATTGGTTGCTCTGTGATCTTCTTCTTCAGCAGGTTGAAACTCTTCTCTGCTTCCTCTGTCCAGTGAAAAGACTTGTGTCTTTTCTTCACCGTATCCATCATTGGTGCACTAATTCCACTGAATTTTTGAATGAATTTTTTGTAGAAACTTGCCAAACCATGGAAGCTTCGAACTTCAAACACACTCTTCGGCGATGGCCAATTCTTAATTGCATCTACCTTTTTTGGATCCATCTTCAACTCATTTGCAGAGATAACAAAACCCAAATAAATGAGTTATGTTCTCATAAATGATTATTTCTTCATATTTATCATCAATTTATCTTGTTGTAGCCTTCTCATTACTGCAACTAAATTCTTCAAGTGCTCTGCTTCTATTTTGCTGAGAATTAATATATCATCAAGATATACGACGACGAATTTCCCTATGAAATCCTTCAGGACTTCGTTCATCAATCTCATGAAAGTACTGGGTGTATTCATTAAACCAAATGACATGACAAGCCATTCATATAGCCCTTTGTTCGTCTTGAATTTTGTCGTCCATTCATCACCTTCTCTCATGCGATTTTGATGATACCCGCTTTTCAAATCAATCTTTGAAAAAAACCTTTCTCCACTCAAGCAATTCATCAAATCATCCATCCTTGGCATTGGAAATCTATATCTGATGGTAATCTTATTGATCGCCCTTGAGTCTGTACACATTCTCCAGCCTCCATATTTCTTTGGGTTGAGCACTGTCAGAACAACGCATGGACTCAAGCTTTCTCGAATCAATCCTTTGTCCATTAAGTCCTGGACTTGTCTCTTAACTTCTTCATTTTCTTTCGGCGTCAACCTATATGTGGCTTTGTTTGGTAAACTAGCTCCAGGTATAAGGTCGATATGATGGCTTATACTTCTAATAGGTGGCAACGAACAAGGTAGTTCATCCACTACTATATCAGCAAACTCTTCTAGCAACTCCTGAATTTCTTCTGGTAAATCATCTATCCTTGTACTGGTCAAAACAAATTTTGGCTTCCTGACCACAATAAATTGTGTGTCTTCCTTCTTCTTAACCTCATCAAGAATTTCCTTTCCACTCATGAGAAGTACAGTGTTTCTCATCTTTGTTTTCACCACTTGGTTTTTAATCGGCAACAACATGTGCGTCCTCCCATTTTTCTCCAGGGTGTATGTGTTATTTCTCCCATCATGAATCACATTCTTGTCATATTGCCACAGTCTACCCAGCAATAGATGACAAACATCCATGGGAATGACATCACATAATATTTCATCCTTATATCCTCCTATTTTAAATTCAACTAAACACTTTTTAGTGACATTTACCTGATGTCCTTTTTGTAGCCACGAAACTCTGTATGGGCTTGGGTGTACAACAGTCTCCAGCTCCATCTTTTCTACAATCTTTGTAAATACAAGATTGTCTGTGCTACTGTTGTCCACTATGACCTTGCATACCCTGTCTTTGGTTTTGCAAGCAGTCTGAAACAGACTGTTTCTTTGGGCTGGGCTCTCTACCTACTTCTCTGGATTCAAGAGAACTTTCCTCATCATTAAGGATCTTCCGCCCTCAGTGTCTTCTGCCTCAATATTCTGTCCTTGAGCTTCGGCAATGTGAGTTTCACCACCATCGTTTTTCTTATCTGGACACTCATAGGATTTATGTACGATCTTTCCACAGACAAAGCATTTTAATTCACCGCATCTGCCTCTTCCTCTTCCTCCAGCTAGAGGAAAAGTATTTCTATCAACATACTACCCTCTCTGTGAGCTTCCTCCTCTCTCATGTTGATTTTGAGGTTTCTTCCCCTCTTCTTTAGATTTATGAGTTCTGTCTTGGGCAATTGTTTTGCCTCTGGCTTGACTTCTACCTCGGTCTCTTTGAACTTGTTTTTAGCTCAGCTTCTCTTCAGCTTTCAGAGCTATCTGATAAGCATCTTCCACATTTCGGATGGTCATCATGCTCATATCATATTGAATGTCATATCACAGACCATTCATGTATCTGGAAACTTTTTCATCATCGATTTCTCGATGACCTGCTATGATGTTTATCTTGTAGAACTCTTCAGTGTATTCTTTCACTGACATCAGCTTCTATCTCAAATTATGCATCCTCCGAAACACAGTGATATGATAATCCCTGGGTATAAATTTGGCTTTCATCTTTGTAACCATTCTATCCTAGCTCTTGATTTTTTGCTTTCCCTTGCAGCGTCTGTTATCCTGCAGTTCATCCCACCATAGTGTTGCATGCCCTTTAAGTCTAGTAATGACATGTTTTGACCTTCTTGTCTTCCTCAACATCCTCATAGTCGAAGTATTTATCCAGAGATCTAATCCAATGTAGAAGCTCTTCAACATCTAAGTTTCCCTCATACATTGGAATGTCCATTTTTGCTCTAGCACCTATCCTTGCAACATCCCTGAATAGGCATTCATCTACAGTAACTTTGACTGTAACTTCTTCTCCTTCATTTCCAGCTTTATTTTCACTTCCGTCCTCACTGATATCCCCAGCGTTAACTGTGTGCCTCTGTGTTGTCTCCATGGTATCAAGTCTGGCACGTAACGCATGCATTTCTCTTTCTCTTGTTGGATCAGGAATTGGTATTGGCCTGTCTCTTCTTCTCGATGGCATGGCTGTAAAATGTTCCCCTGTTCTCTCTACTCTAGAAAGAAAAGAACTTGTTCTGAGCTCTGATACCAAAAATTGACGTAGTACCCCTTTCCTCAGCAGGTTCTGCATGACCTCCCGGTCTTAGGATCGTTCCAAATATTCCCCCTAAGTCAGATTGACTCTTTGGTTCCCCCCCATAGAGAATACCACACACCCAATATGTATTCCAAGATGTCTTTTCCTTTCGTGATTTCAGATTTCGCGATTTTGCGAATCCTGTGGTTGATTCCCTTATCTCTTCAACCTCCGAAACCTGAAATGCAGAATTGTCAAAATCCTTGGCCACTTCCTCCCCCAAAGGTGTGTCGCGTTTCACGACTTCAATATTTATAATGCAAAGGATATCAACTCCTCGTCCTTAGGAATGCCAAAATGTCGAACCCCAAAACATTCAACAAAGGCTAGCTCTCCAACAGTTATGATCAGGACTTTTCATTGATTCAGAGTTTCGGACTTCGCGACTTCGCGAATATGGATACAAATATCCTGGTTCTCCAACCTTTGACACCTGAAACAGTCAACAAATATTGCTTCGCTTGGCGGCGAGTACACACCACCTGTCTCTTCCATTGTACCCTGTCTCTGAGGTGGATTCTTGCCACCTATCCACTCGAGCTTTCCGGCTTTTGGAACTTGAACGATCCTCTGACAACCATTCCTCTCCCACTTCAAAACCACGAACTCCAAAATGGAACCTCCAATGGGATCAACGGCTATAAGCCTCACTCGATCCAACGACTTGTCTTCCTTCAAGATTTCGAGCACCGGAAGTTTGAAACTCTCGATCCCAAAAGGCTTCCTCCTCTGCTTTCTGACACCCGAAGTGATGAAATCCTGAAATTCCATGCCAAAATCATGTCGTGACTCACGACTTCAGAATTTTTTCTCCACAACTCCCTGACTCCTTGTCGTTAGGACCCCCGAAATGCCGAACTCTGAAATTACGAAGCACCAAAAATTCTATGCCTCATCTTCACACACACTAATCCATTTCATGATTCATAAGTTCGAGTGACCAAGGGATTTGGCTTGCACTCCAGACTTACAAACCCCGATTTGCCGAAATGATCTTGATGGCTCGACGGTCACGATCAATGGTCAGCGTTGAATCTTGAAACCAACGTAATGGGTTTGTCCAACCCTTATCCGCCTTGCAACTCCTTTGGATCCTATGCTCCTCATGACTTCGCGAGTTCTCCATGGAGAATTTCGACCGTTCGATTTATTCCTCAAGAATCTCTGTGAAATGAGCCAATGTTCTTTCGCTGGAACTTAACATTTTACGTGATGATTCAGCTCCCTGTATTCCTTTGAATAATTCAAAGGTGTTGATCCTCCTGAGCTTTCTATTTCAACCTCAAGTCTTGAAAGGACTCCTGCACGCACTCTTTGCAGCAACCTTTCAAATACTTCTGTGTATTTGATTCTTCGACTTCGTTCACTCTTGGCAACAATAGTCCTTCACTCTTCAACCTTAGTTGATAAATTATAAGGCTTCAACTAGCCTGTGCACACCTTGCACGACTTTTGTGCTTCTCCTGCACTTCTGCTAGAATGAGAACAACGGTATCCTTCCTGAGCTTTCTGAGATAAAACTCAGACCTTCGTCAACGCACACCTTGCAGACGTTTCATTGCACTCCTTGCAAGAACTCTTTTAGGAAGAGAAACAATTAAAACTCATTCTCTTTCTCTCTCAGACTTCATACATTCAACATGAAATCATATACACATAGCATAACATCATAACAATTGCATAACAGAGAGAATAAAACAACTGTAAGCATATTATTCAGCAAATGTAAACAAGAAGCATCTTAACACCATGAAAATTGAGTCAAAGATTCATATATTAACTCAAGTGATTTTGTACATGGGTTCTTATCTACAACTCTTTGCTTCAGCTCTTAATGATGATAATGTTACAATGATACAAGGGTGAGGGTGTCTATATCTGTTTTCCCTCCTACTCTCTAAACTGTCTAATCTCTTCATTCAAATCTACCTACTTTCATTAACAGACTTAAATGCCTATTACAATTTGACAGATGGGAGTAATCCCTCTAGATCTGTTCATATCTCCTAGGTATAAATGCAAAGTATGCCTTCTTCCTAACTATTACATTAATGCTTTTAAGTTCAAAATTCAAAATGGTTCTTATGAAAACGTGTTCCTTTTTCCATCTGTGCGTCCAGCTGTCTCCCGCTTTTACATTGATCACTTGGCTGGCTTCTTACGATGCTCCTGCATCATCCGTGATATCTATTTAAAGATCATGGAGGATCATTTTTCGAAGATCGATTGTGAGAAACTCTCTTGTAAATATCTCTATGATATTTTTCTTTTGCATTAACAAATTTCTCCAAGTGGCCACATTGGTTGGGGCCATGGATATTTCCCCGCATGGGTTTTACCATGTAAAAACATCAGTGTGTTGATCTTTGATCTGGTTATGTGAGTGGTTGCTGAAGGTTTTCGTCCTCTGTTGGAATACATGTGTTGTCGAACATCGTATCAAAGCGCATTTGAAGACCCGCTCTCATTGTAGATTGATATCATGAAGATGTGTTTGCACATCTCTATTTTCTGTCATTTATGTACATTTCTAGATTGATAGGATTGTTCTTTTGTGTTTAAAGTGCATGTTTCAGTGAGGAACACCTTTTGTTTCACTTGAAAATATTATTTTTTCCCAAGATATGTCCATTTCAGTCAGATCCAGAGGTATAAAGCATGAATATGCCCTTTTGAATTTTTGCAGAGATAATATTTCGATTTTCTATTTTTTATTTTTGGGTTGCTACTCTTTTCGATCTGCTTTAGCTCTTTTCCCCGTGCTCCATAAGATCTTGGAAAATCAGAAGTAGAACAAAAATGGTTTTATTATATGCATATGCTCTTTGAAGTTCACTTTGTGTGATCTTGGTAAATAGGAAACAGAGGGAAAGCTTGCATTTTATGGGAATCTAACCGAGATTTAACTCTTGTTTCCCTCAAGAAGTGAATTTTTTTTCATGTGTGAAAATATTTTTTTATGAACACGCTCTTCAAGGCCATCTTCAACAACAAAAACAATAGTCTTCATTAACAATATAATGTGTTTTTCACTATATCACTTGGTTAAAAGTTGTTTTATTAAGAAATAGGTTGGATTATTGAAAGGGGGGGTGAATCAGTAATAGATATTTTTTAATCATTTTAACCCCAATATGCAAGTGTTATTTATATTTATGATCAATACAGAATTATCATCCAACAATTCCAGAGTAAATAATAAATGAACAAATGAACAATAATACACATACACAGTACACCAATATTTTTTACGTGGAAACCAAATGCGGGAAAAAACCACGGAATGCTTTTTCTTATTTGTCTTTAAG
>SNQJ01S0059266.1:0-15968 GCA_010110895.2 Picea sitchensis | reverse complement strand
AATTGTTTTCTTGTTGCAACCACTTTAACCCATGACTAACCACTTTGACTAGTCAACTTCTTCTAGGAGCTTCTAGAATAATTTGACTTCTTTGACCTTCTATGATCTTCTAAATAACTCATGAGGGTTCTCCAACTTCATATGGCCATAACTCTCTAACCGTGAGGAGTTATGTGACACTCCACATATCACCAGAAATGGTATGACATGTACTATCCATCTAAAATAGTCTTACCTGCAAATATATTAAATTTCCTACCATTATACATCAATAAAACTGAATTCCCTTAAACATATTGTTGGGGCTACCAGAATTTTCTATCGGACTTGCTTCAAGGGTTTCCATCAATGACAACCAACCCAATTAATCAACAATCTCCCCCTTTAGCATTGATGGAAACACTCTGATGAAATAGTGAATTCATATCGCTCATGATCCCCCTGTGACCATCACTCCCTCTGGAACCATGCCTACGTTCTCTCTCTCCAAGCATCTAACTCTCTATCATGCATCTGATAAATCTCTCCCACTTTGAAATCAATGGAAAAGGTAACTTTTTGTATGGGGATGCTTCCCCTAACTTAATTGTCCTTGGGGTTTCTCCCCCTTACTGAAGTCTTCCTGAAACTGCTCCCCCAACCTGAATTTTCCTATTTATGGTGCTTCCTCATTTAAATCTAAGAGATATAAGATACGAATTAAAAATCATTCATTTGGGAGTATAAATTACTCCAAGTCTCTGTTGAAGATACTCAAAGGCTTACCTTGGAAGTGGTTTTGTGAAGATATTTGCAACATCTTCCTTTGTCCCCACATATTTAACTATGTTTTTCTTCTTTGCATCATGTTCTCGTAGAAAGTGATACTTTATTGGAATGTGCTTCGTCTTGGAGTGCAACATTGGTTTCTTTGAGATACTGATAGCACTTGTATTATCATAAAAAATAGGAATGACATCATCATACTCAACCTGTATATCTGTCAAAGAATTTTTCTTCCATAGAACTTATGGACAACATGTTGTTGTTGCAATATACTCTACTTCAATTTTAGACAATGATATTAATGATTGTTTCTTTCTTATGCAAGATACCAAACACTCACCCAAGTAGAATGTCGCTCCACTAGTACTTCATCGGTCATCAATGCAACCTTCCCAATCTGCATCTGTGTAGAAAATAAGTGATAGATCCTTTTCTTTTGGATACCATAACCCAAACTCTTGTGTGCCCTTGAGATATATGAAAATCCTCTTCACTACTAAGGCATGCGATTCCTTTCGTACTTCTTGAAATTGTGCCACATGTCCAACTTCCTACATTACATCTGGTCTAGATGTTGTCACATATAGTAAGATACCAATCATTGACCTATATTTCCTCTGGTCTGTAGACTTTGAACCATCATATTTTCTCAACTTGCAACTGGTTTTCATAGGAGTGTTAACTGGTTTGCAATCTTCCATTATGAACCTCTTTATCATTTCTTTGATATACTTAGTTTTAGAAATAAAAATTCCTCAGTTGTTTTGACATATCTGAAGACCCGAAAAGAAGGATAGTTCTCCAAGTAATGACATCTCAAATTCATTTTTCATATCCTTTGCAAATTTATGGCTTAACCTGTCATCATCACTTCCAAAAATAATATCATCAACATAAACTTCAATTGATAAAATATTATTTTGAGCTACCTTGATCTAGAGATTGTTGTCTACACTTCCTTTTTTTAACCCTACCTGTTGTAGATATTTATCCAATCTAGAGTACCATGCTCTGGGAGCTTGTTTTAGACCATACAAGGCCTTCTTCAACCTACACACATAATATTCATTCTCTAACAGATGAAATCCTTTTGGTTTTTCAATGTAGACTTCTTCTTCAAATTTCCCATTCAGAAAGGTTGATTTCACATCCATCTGATACACTTTAATATTATTGGAGCATGCATAAGCTAATATCAATCAGATTGCTTCCATTCTGGCAACTGGGGAAAACATCTCTCCAAAGTTGACCCCTTCAACCCATGTGTATCCTTTACATACCAATCTAGCTTTGGTCCTTGTAACCTGTCCATCTTCATTCAATTTATTTCTTAAAACCCATTTTGTGCCAATCACATTCTTATACCTTGGTCTTGGAACCAATTCCCAAGTGTCATTATTCTCTATTTGATCCAATTCTTCATTCATAGATTTTTTCCAAAATTCATCCTTGCAGGCCTCTTCAAAACTGTTTGGTTCAATTGTAGATAAGACTGCTAGGTGCAGTTGTTCTGGTGAACAAACTCTTCTTTTAGTCTCAACTCCTGCATCCTTGTTTCCAATAATTTGATCTGAAGGATGATTCTTATGTACTTGTTTGCTAGGTGTCCTTCCAGGGACGTGTTGAACTTTCTCTTATACTTATGTCTGATATTCTTCATCTTCCCCTTATATTATTTCTTAATCATTTGCTTCTTCTTTGTAAACATGTTCCACTTATTCCTTTTCTTCTTCCTTTAATTTTTGTCCACTTGTTTCATCAACTGTTACATTGATGCTTTCTACAACTTTGTTGAGCCTTAGATTGTAACACTTGTATTCTTTCCTTGTACTTGAGTAACCAACAAGTACACATTTGTCCACACGAGAGTCAAAATTTCATATTCTGACATCTTCTCTTTTGATGTAGCATTTGCTTCTGAACACTCTGAAGTGATTCACATTTGTTGGTCTTCCTTTCCATAGTTTGTAGGGAGTTTTGTCACTATTGTTTCTAATCATTACTCTATTTTGAATGTGAACTTTTGTATGCACTACATGTGTCCAAAAAGAATCTTTCAATTTAGAATCCATTAATATTGTTTGAGCCATTTCCATTATTGTCTTGTTCTTTCTTTCAACAACTCCATTCTGTTGAGGTGTCCTAGCAATAGAGAATTGTCTTTTTATTCCATGCTTGCTGCAGAAATCCATAAATTCCTTTGAAGTAAACTCTCTTCCATTATCAGATCTCAAACATTTGATTTTTTAATCCATTTCATTTTCAACCATTTCCTTGTAAACCTTGAAGTTTTCAAATGCTTCTGACTTATTCCCGAGAAAGAAAACTGCATTCATTCTTGTATAATTTGTTTGACAACACAGGTATTGCAACAAAGGATGAGCACCTTCAGTAACCACTCACATAAATAGATAAAATATCAACACACTGATGTTTTCACATTGTAAAACCCCTACAAGGAAACATCCACGACCCTATCCAATGCGGCCACTTGGAGCAGTTTATTAATGAAAAAGAAAAGGATTACAGAGATAATTTACAATAGAGTTTCTCACAATCGATCATCGACAAATGACCCTCCATGCTCTTTAAATAGAGATAATGGACCAATCGAGTGTTAATACATGGATAAATGGTCATTAAGATCGAGGAGAGTATGAACCGTTGGATCACTCTGTCGGGAACACATCATGACCGTCGGATTTCCTAACTACAGATGCATACTAAAGAAACAAACTAAGAAAAACACTTTTACCTAAGGACATATTAGACCAAGTGTATCTTAACTAACTCCTAAGTGTCTAAATATCCTAACATCCCCCCTTAAGAACAACTTGGGATAGAATTGAAGGATTTACAATGTTGACACAATAGGAGAAGGAAGGAGACATTAGATGTTATTCCCCCTTAATGACAACTTCATGAACTCCTAACATAGATCGAAGTTTGGAAAACTTCTCTTCTGTAAGAGACTTTGTGAAAATGTCTGCAACTTGATCTTCTGTAGGGAAAAGGAGCACTTCAATAAATTGATCATGAATGAGAGTTCTGATGAAGTTCATGTGTATCTCGATGTGCTTACTATGTTGATTTTGAAATGGGTCTTTGGAGAGATTGATGGCACTCTGATTGTCGCACCAAAGGACGGTCGAATTTTGTTGCTCGAATCCAAACTCTGAAAGGATATGCCAAAGCCACAAAGATTCTTGAATTGCATTTATGGTTTCTCGATACTCTTCTTCTGTTGAAGAAAGTGAAATAGCCTGTTGTTTCTTACAGGCCCAAGTGACAGGTCCTAAACCAAGGATGAAAACATAACCTGTAGTAGACTTCTGATCATTAGGGTCACCGGCCCAATCTGAATCAGTGAAACCAACCAATAAAGGAGTCCCCCCTAAAATATAATGTATCCCGAACTGAACTGTACCACAGACATAGCGAAGTATCCTTTTAGATTCTTTCCAATGGATTTCATGGGGTGTTTTCATATACCGTGCAAAAATACCAACAGCAAAGGAAAGATCAAGATGGGTATGACTCAGGTATAAGAGGCTACCAACTAACTGACTGTACAGGGTGGCATCAACTTCAGGAGAAGTACAGGTGGTAGTAATCTTGACTCTAGACTGGAAGGGAGAAGGGGTTGGTTTACAATCATCCATGTGAAAGTGATAAAGAAGGTCACACGCATACTTATACTGGGAAAGAAAAAATCCTTCATTGGTTTGAAAAACTTGGAGCCCAAGGAAATAGTGCAAAAAACCTAAGTCTTTCATTTCAAATTTCTTCTTAAGGTTGGTTTTCAAATGGTTTCAAATTTTTGAGTCACTACTAGTAAGGATAAGGCCATCAACATAAAGGACATGGATTATGAGATGAATTCCTACTTTCTTGGTATAAACATTAGGATCAGAATGACATCTAGAGAATCTGGTGTCAATAAGAAAGCTGTCAATTTTGGCATACCAAGCTCGGGGAGCTTTCTTAAGACCATAAACAGATTTATTAAGGTGACAAACAAGGCTAGAGTCATTCTAGACATATCCAAGAGGTTGTTCCATGTAGATTTATTATTTCAAATCTCCATGCAAGAAGGCATATTTAACATCCATCTGATAGACCTCCCATTTATGTGAGGAAGCAAGGGCAAGAACAAGGCAGATGGAATTCATTTTGGCTACAGGGGAAAAGGTTTCATTATATTCAATTCCTTCAACTTGGGAGAATCCTTTGGCAACTAACCGATCCTTGTGTCCTTCAACACTTCCATCCGATGCATACTTATTTTTGTATACCTATGTACATATAACAAGTTTTCTTCCTTTTGGAAGAGGTACAAGATCCCAAGTATTATTTTCCATTAAAGAACGATACTCTTCATTCATTGTTGTATCCCAATATAGATGACCTGAAGCTTCTGCAAATGTCTCTGGATCATGAGTCTCTGAAACTTGAGCCGAAAGAGAAGAGACTCACTGGAACTGTGAACATGTTTTACGCTTATCTGAAGGATCACCAACAAGATCACCAGCTACTTCTCGTGTTGAACGAACCCATCTAGGAAGTGGTGGAACTGGTGCTTGTTCAGGTTCAAAGGACTCATATGGAGGAAGGTCAGCAGGTGGAGGTGGATTTTCATCCTCATTGTCATCATCTGAAGAAGAAACCATAATAGGAACAGAAGAAGGCACAAACATCGAAGATGGCTCACAGGCCGAAGAAGGCACAACTGTTGAATTAGGCTCGCATGCCAAGAGATTTTCATTAAATTTAACATCTCTTTTAAGAATAATTTCATTAAAATGTGGTTGAAGAAGTCTATAAACTTTGACATCTTTAGAATAACCAACAAATATACACTTCTCACTTTTAGGCTGCAATGCTTTCCTTTTCTCATCAGGAATGTGAGCCCGTGCTATACTGCTAAATACACGGAAGTTACTTACATCTATTTTAATTTTAGTCCAATCTTCTTTCGGTGTTATATTTTTAAGAGCCTTTGTGGGAGTGTGATTGACTATGTAATTTTCACAGTTGATTGCTTCCACCCAATACTTTAGACTTAATCCCTTAGATTGGATCATACAATTAACCATTTCTTTTAATGTGCGGTTCTTTCTCTCAGCAACACCATTTTGTTGTGGTGTATATGGAACAGTGTGTTTCATTTGGATGCCCTGTCTAATGCAGTAACTTGTAAAATTATTGTTCACATATTCACCTCCATTATCTATTCTTAACTTTTGAATTTGATGTCCAGATTGCTTTTCTACAAGGGCCTTGTAGGCCAGAAACTTGTCAAAAACTTATCTCTTAAGTTTTAAGAAGTAAACCCAAGTACATATGGAAAAATAATCAATGAAAGTTAAGAAATACTTGCACCCGAAAAAAGAAGGAGAAGAAAATGGACCACACAAATCATTGTGAACAAGCTGTAAAGGGCTCGAGGCGTGCCAAGAGGCACGTTTTTCAAAACTATCCTGATGATGTTTGTTGAGAACACAACCGACACAAACACCATCTCTACATGAAACAAGAGGAAGACCAGTCACCATCTATTGATTACATAGTTGTTGCAATGAGCGATAGTTTAGATGACCAAATGGATCATGCCAAAGTTTGCTCAAATCATCGCTATGAGCAACAAAAACTGATGAAAAAGTTGATGAACCAAAGTTTTCAAACTTGTACAACCTCGTAATATCATCAACAAATCCAGTTGCAAGAACATGCTTAGGATCTTTTAGATCCTTGATTACAATTTGGTGAGTTGAAAACTCTACAGTTTTACCTTCACCTGAATGAGTGATTTGATATATTGATAGAAGGTTACAAGAAAGACTTGGAACACATAATACATCATTGAAGTGACCATTATATACTTGAACTATTCCAGATCCTACAACACTAAGAGATCTATCATCACCAACAAATATTTTCTTGGTGTTACATTCATTTAGAGCAGAAAATATGGATTTATGATAAGATTCTCCTGGATCAATAAGACACTCATCAGAAGAATAAGTAGAATTTGTGTTGAAGGAGAAACCAAAAGCAGAAAGTGCATGTCCATGAGAAGAAGAAGAAGTAGTAGAATCAATATTGATGTTGTGCTTCTTCATCGCTACTTCTAAAGCTGCCATATTATTGAAACATTTGGACTCATCATGACCATCTTTATCAAAAAAGTTGCAATGTCTGTCAGTCTTCTTATTTTTATATTTTCCTCCTTTGTCACCATTGGGAGCTGAAGCTATCTGAGTGGGTTTGGGACCTTTATATTGCTTGTTTTTGTAGCGAGGATGTTGCTTCTTGGGATACTTGGGTTTATCTTTCTGTTGGGAAACTAAGGATTTGTTAGAGGTACCTGCAATGTTGATCACTCCAAGTTGTATAAGTTTATGTTCCTCTCTAATCAAAGCAGCACAAAAGGAATCAAGAGTGGGTTTTTCATAAGCTTTCCCTAGAGCCTCTCTCATGGCATAAAAGGTAGATACAAACACACAATATGTACTACCTATCTTAGAAAGAATAATCTAGATGCAACACTCTTCCTCCATTTTTATCTTACATTCTTCACATAAAATTATGAGTGTTTTAAACTTAGATAGATAGTCTCCAAAGAAAGAAAAATCACTTGGAATCAAGGTCAGTATTTGATTTTCTAACTGTTGTGCTCGAATAATATTGAGTTTACCAAACATAGATTCAATCTTGTCTCAAGCTTCTTCGAGGACATCAATTTCTTGAAGGTGGTACCTTAAATCAAGAGAGATGGACATTCTGATTGGTCCTCATGCTTCATCACTCCTATTATCCCATTTGACTTTATTATCATCATCAGTGGGTTCTTTTTCATTTCCCAATGTAATCCAATACATGCCTTTACTTCTTAATAAATCTTCCATATGATATTTACATTGAAAGTAGTTGTTGCTAGTAAGCAAGACATTACTTGTAGAATCCATATTAAATATGCAGATAATGTGGATTTAAAAACTGAAACTGATGATCTGGATGGAAAGATCTTGAAAATTTATGCGGTTTTAAAAAAACAACAACACTGAAAACGGACTTCCGATGTGAGAGTTTTCCCCTTTTAAAAAAAGGAATAAACGGTAACCAAATAACCACGTGATAGTGTAAGTTGCTTTATGAGGTGACCCACTTTTATAAAGAGAAGTGGGGATCACTTTTACAATGAAGTTACTTTATAACAGAAAAGATGCATGCATAATAAATAACTCTAAAATAAAATATTAAAGCTACTTATAGTGATTCACTTTTATACTTGAAGTGAAATACACTTTAAAATTTTAGCATGAACTTTTTCAAAAAAGTAACAAAAGAGAGACTTGAACTCAAGACCTCATACTTAATAAGGCAAGTTTTAACCAAATAGTCTAGCAAAACATATTGTAATGTTCAAAATGAGGATTTGGGGTGTTGTTTTTGTTGTTGTTGTTGTTGTTGTTGTTGTTGTTGACAGTCTTGGAGAGCGTGCTAAAAAAAAACTATTTTCACACAAGAAGAAAAAATTGCTTCTCGATGACAACAAGGGTTAGATCTCGGTTAGCTTACCCAGAAGATGCACCTTTTTCTATATGTTTCTGATTTACTGAGATTGAACAGGGCGCGGGGAAAAGAGAATACGTCGATCTAAAAGAGTAGCAACCCAGAAATAAATAATAAAAAACAAAAATAAAACCAAAATACTACTCTGCAAAAAAATTTAAAATGCATATTCAAGCTTTATACCTCCGGATCTGACTATAATGGTCGTATCTTGGGCAAACGAAAACCTTTTCGAGTGAAATGAAAAGTGTTCCTAAAGGAAACAAGTGATCCAGACGCAACGAAACAGTCCTATTAGCCAAAAAAAGTATGAAAATGACATAAAATGGAGATGAGGCAACTCGGCTTCACGATCTCAATATACAACAGGAGAGGGTCTTCAAACAGGCTCTGATACCATGTTCGAAAACATAGGTATTCCAAAAGAGGATGACCACCTTCAATAACCACTCACATAACTATATCAAAGATCAACACACTGATTTTTTCACGTGGTAAAACCCCTACAGGGAAACATCCACGACCCCAGCCAATGCGACCACTTGGAGAAGTTTATTAATGCAAAAGAAAAAGATTACAATGAGATTTTATAATAGAGTTTCTCACAAATGATCATCGGTGATCCAGGTGGATATAGGTGGCCATCCACCTTTTTCGACTGGCTTAAAATAGTTTTCTGGCAATTTACTATTTTTAGCAGGTTTTAACTTCTGGGGCCATTTTGAGGGCCTAAATGAAGGTTTTTCGAGATCGAGGTTCTCAATGATAATTTAAGGCATATTTGAGCCCCCAAAATGAATCTCCTCAATGATACCTTTCCAATGAGCTATCATACATCTAAAACGGAGATCGTATGCAAAAGTTACGACCCTGGGAAGTTGATGTACTAACTTACCCAAGCGGAGCCCACATGACTTTTGGTGCTTCATCTCCTAGGGTTAGGTTTTTGGATGTCTAGGGTTTTTGGCATTCCTATTTATTGTAAAAATTCATTTAGAGCCTCATTGTAATCATATTCTTGCAAATGCGAGTAGTCGTCACATCTCTTCTCAGAGATAAGCTACCACCATTCTAGCGAGTCTTTCACTTTGTATTTTTATAGTCTCTGTACATTTCTTTCATTAATAGAAATCGTTTATTACTATATCTCTGTGTTTATGGTTGAATCTCTGATATATTTCTATTATATTATTGGATATTTGCGATATCTCTGTGCATTTCTTTATTATATCTCCGATCTCATTTCATGCTGAAAATAATCTGGATCAGGGGTATCAGAGCAAGCTGTTTTTTATTATTTTTTTCAGTGCATGTCCTTGACGAGGTACAAGTATATCAATTTGGGTCTCGAGCTTGTCTCTCTTGAGGAAAATCGCTCTCGCACACCCCAGAAATTGTCAATGGCGGAAGAAAAGAAAAATGACGGAGTAGACGATCCTATCAGTCTGTTGCTTGAGCAAGTTCTCATGCGACAGAGGAAAGAAACGATGGAGACTTTTTCCCACATCCTTCAACGTCTGTCGATAGAAACAGACGCATATTCATCAAGTAGCCACTTTGGAGGCACCTCGCCTTTCAAGGTACAATTTAATTTTGATATTCTTGTATTTGAAGGACAGATAGATGCAAAAGCACTAGAAAAATGGTTAAATCTGCTAGAAGGTTATTTCTCTGTTCACAAATTTTCTGACAAAGAAAAGATCACCTTCACACTCCTTACAGCTCTCCCCCGTGTCAAACATTGGTGGGAAACTTATTGGAAGCAGAGTTCCACAGAGGAGTCTAAAATATATGGGGTCGATCCCACTTGGGATTTTTTTTTGGATGCGGTAAAGGAACAATATTACCCTGTTAGAAACTATGAGGACCAATACATGAGATGGACCACACTGCGACAAGAGAGAGGCCAAGAATTTTCGGAGTTCACCAATACCTTCCATACCTTGCACACCAAGTTGGGTATCAAAGACTCTGAGCAACATTTGGTTCTGAAATACCATGGGGCTCTACACAGATACATCTAGACTGAAATGGATTTTTTAGACATCTCATCACTCAGTGCTACTTATCGATATGTTGTTAAAATCGAGAAGAAATTTAAGCACCAGAACAAACGAGATTTCAGATCTATAAATCCGCAACAACCAAAGTATGACAAAGACAACCTTAACAAACAGTCTCCTGAAAACCAGTCCAAGACACAAGAAAAGAAGGGTCATGGGAAGACAAAGAAGGACACCTGAAAAATGGTGATATTTCCACAAAATCCCCTGGCACAACACCAATGAATTTCGCTCAAAACAGACATTGGTGGCCAAGATAAAATACAAGGAGTCGAACCCTGATTCAGAATCTGATTCTGAAAATACTGGTAAAGGAGAGATCATTGACGCAGACCCCACTGCTATTGTCCCAACCGCAGTAATTCAACCAGAAGAACCAACAGATCCCGAAGAGGGGGAGCACCTTTTTCATTCACAGATGTGGGTGAAGGGGACCCCACTGCATTTTATTGTTGATAGAGGAATCCAGAAGAACCTCATCTCAACAGAGGTCATCAAACAGTTAGGATTGTCGATAACACCACACCCACAGCCATACAACATTGGGTGGCTTTGCCAAGAATGAGATCTTCGTGTCAGCCAGCAATGTCGATTGTCATACGGCATCCAACCCTTCAAGGACGAGGTATTATGTGATGTTGCTCCACTATATGTCCGTGATGTTCTCTTGGGCTAGCCATATATGTGGAAGCGCTATGTTGTTTATGATTCTCAACCCCGTAGTGTCATTATTACTTTCGGGGGTCATATCTACAGAATACCAAAGGTAGTTATGACTATTGTTCCACCTAAAAAGTGCCGCAAGGTAGTAACTCATACTGCAAAATTTAGCTTCTTCACAATCTGTTCAAAAGGAGAACAAAAGGACATTGCAACCACTACGTCCTCGCCCCAAGCACCTTCTATCCAATAGCAGCAGGTCGACAAGGTTGCAACAAAGAATGAATATTCCGTCTATACACCATCCTCTCATGTATCTCGACTTGTTGAATAGCCTCAGCCTCAATAGGTTCTTGACATACTTCCACAAACTGAGCAGCGCAATGTCTCCAACAATACAAGCAGCTCACCAAGATGCAGATCCAGCAAACACTTTTCCCTCTCCCCCAAGAACTCAACGCAATGGAGACCATTGCTTCCTAAGGAGGCAGTATTGATCCAGGTGGATATCGGTGGCCACCCACCTTTTTCGACTGGCTCAAAATAATTTTCTAGCAATTTTGGCAATTTACTATTTTTAGCAAGTTTTAACTTCCGAGGCCATTTTGAGGGCCTAAATGAAGGTTTTTCGAGATCAAGATTCTCAATGCTAATTAAAGTCATATTTGAGCACCCAAAATTAATATCCTCAATGATACCTTTCCAACGAGCTATCATATGCCTAAAACGAAGATCGTATGCAAAAGTTACGACCCTGGGAAGTTGATGTACTAACTTACCCAAGCGGGGCCCACATGACTTTTGGTGCTTCATATCCTAGGGTTAGGTTTTTGGATGTCTAGGGTTTTGGGCATTCCTATTTATTGTAAAAATGTCTTCAGAGCCTCATTGTAATCATCTTCTTGCGAATGCGAGTAGCCGTCACATCTCTTCTCAGAGATAAGATGCCACCTTTCTAGTGAGTCTTTCACTCTGTATTTTTATAGTCTTTGTACATTTCTTTCATTAATAGAAATTGTGTATTACTGTATCTCTGTGTTTATGGTTGCATATCTGATATATTTCTATTATATTATTGGATATCTACGATATCTCTTTTCATTTCTTTATTATATCTCCGATCTCATTTCGTGTTGAAAATAATCCGGATCAATCGGAAAATGACCCTTCATGCTCTTTAAATAGATATCATGGACCAATCAGGTGTTAAGCCATGGATCAATGGTCGTTAAGATCGAGGAAATTATGAACCGTCGGATCACTCTATGTCGGGAACATATCGTGACTGTCGGATTTCCTAACTACAAATGCATACTAATGCATACTAAAGAAACACACTAAGAAACACACTTTTACCTAACAACATATTAGACCAAGTAGATCTTAACTAACTCCTAAGTGTCTAAATATCCTAACATAATCATCAACTAATAACACAAAGTATTTCTCACCTTTTAAACCCTTTGTTCTAGTTGGTCCAACTAGATTAGTATGAACAATTTCTAGTGGTCTTGTCGTTGAGTATTCCTTTGATTTGAACCTGGTCTTTTTTTTCTTTGCTTGTTGACAATGATTACATAATGTGTTGGTTTGTTTCGTGATCTGGGAAATTTCTCTGACTGCTTCCTTTTTTCTGAATTTGATGAGGTTATAGAAGTTTATGTGACCCATTCTTCTGTGCCATAGCCAACCTTCATCTTCCTTTCCTAGAAAACACTTTTCATTTCCAATTTCACTTAATACATATACGTTGCTTGAAGTTCTTGCAATTGTTGCAATCAATTCCCATTAACCTACTTTTCTTATCTCACACTTCTATGAATCTAGTGTAAGTTTATGACCTTGGTCACACATTTAACTTACACTTGAATATTATGTTTCATATCTTCCACTAGTAGAACATTTTTTGCCTTGTATTCTTGTTTCCAATTAAGATTGTGCCTTTTCCAATGACTCTAGTTGAGTCATCATTTCCAAAAGAGGTTGATCCATCTCTTTCCTTTCTTAATGTAAGATACATATCTTCATCACATGTCATGTGTTTTGAACAAGAATTTTCAACATACCAACCATTTTTCTTATGCTTATCTTGTAGAGCGAGTGTGCATTCTTCATTGTTATATTGATTATGATTTCTTATCCATGTTCTCTTCTGAGGTTCCTGTCTATGATTGTTGTTATTCTGTAGTGATTATCTAGGAGGGATTGCCATTCTACAATATTTGGACATGTTTCCAAAGTTGTTTCACTTGTAACATTCCACTTCAGTGCTCAATGATTCAAACATGTTGTAGCTTCTTCTATGTGTTTCACTAGGCCTTCTTGGATAACCATTTTGTGTATGACTTTAAAAGTTGTTTATGTTCCTTCTATTAACTCTACAATTTGCAGCTTTATGTCCAAAATTATTGCATGCATAACATAAATCAAAAAATATAGTTTGATACATGGGAGTTGAATATCTTCTAAAAGGAGTTACTCTTATGAATCCTTCTTCTTCCTGAGGCCTGGTTTTTTTCTGATTGTCGTTGATTCTGAAATATGAATCTTCTTGGTGGAGGAGTGTCCCTGTGATATCCCTTATAGAACTTCCTATCCCCTCTGACTGTTTCTACATAGATTTTTGGATATGTTTCTTGATTTGTCATTTTGGATCTTGATTCATTTTCTTTATGATTGTATCCAAGTCCAGACATGTCATGATTATGCCTTTGACTATTGATAATGTCATCCAAAACTTTTGAGTTGTTCTACATATTTTTCTTTTGAAGATCCTTTCTCAATGTGACAATGTTTGCTTCCAAATTTCCAATGATCCTGTCTCTTTCTTCTAACTGTTCTTTGAGTTCTTCTTCAATTCTTTATCTTCTTCTATTTGAACCTTCAATTCCATAATCATCTACTCTAGTTCTTGAGTGTCTTCTTTATTGTCTAGTTATGCTTGGAGCTTCTTGTTTTTCTTGTTTTCTCTTTTTATAACTTCTATAGAACTCAACAATTCTTCTCGGTAGTCAACTTCTGCCTCTTCATATTCTTCTTCAGTGTCTTGTTTATCAAATTATTCTATTTCCATGAATATAAATCTTTCTGTCTCACTTTCACTGACTTTATCTTCATTGATGAGGAGCTTTCTAATTTGGTGTAGAAACCTTTCTTGACGACTTATTTTATTTTATTTCTTTTTTCTTTATATGTTTGTTTGTTATTTGAATCATCTTCATCATTTATTTTATTTTTCTTATGAGGACATTTGTTAGCAAAATGACCAATACCATCACAATTAAAATAAATCAATGGAAGCTTACCTTTATATCTTCTGCCGATTCCTTTTTTCAATCTTTTAAAAAAGTTGGCCACTTCTTCATCGTCTTCCGAGATGTCATTGTTGTTGCTATATTCTTTTTCTTTTTTCTTTCACTTTTTCTTTGACCTTTGTATGCTTTGAATGTTTCTTCTTTTATACCTGGATTTTCGTGTTCATTTCTCATTTCATAGGTTGTGAAGATTCCATGTAGTTCATCCATTATTATTGAGTATAGATCTTCTCTTTATTCTAGTGCCAATATCTTAGGATCAAATCACGTAGGAAGAAATCTTAGTACCTTTTGAACAATTATAGATTCTTCAATTGCTTCTCCCAATCCTATGATTTCATTCACGGTTTCATCAACTCGTAAGAATTAGGCTGCAATATTCTCATCTTCCTTCATATTTAGTTGATTGAATTGACCTCTGTAAGTTTGAAGCTTTGCTACTTTGACTTTTGAATCTCCTTTATAAATATTTTGAAGTTTTTCCCAAATCCCTTTAGAGGATTTACAATGTATAACTTGTTATATACCAAATCACAAAGACCATTCATAAGTGCATTTGTGGATTTGGAATTATTCAGACTGAGTTTCTTTCCATTGTCATTTGTTGGAGGAATTGTTGGTTCTTTGTATCCATCTACAATTGATTGCCAAACTTCAAATCCTTGTGCATGTACATATGTTTTCATCCTTCTACTCCAGAATGCATGCTTTTGTCCATCAAACTATGGTATTCCATTTTTATACATATCATTTCTATCCATGATCCACCTTTCATTGGTTAAACTAATTTCTAAAGGAGCCTTCTCTGATACCAATTGTTGGATTACTTAGAGAGGGGGTGAATCAGTAATAGAGATTTTTTAATCCTTTTAACCACAATATGCAAGTGTTATTTATATTTATGATAAATGTACCATTATCATCCAATAATTGCAAAGTAAATAAACCATGAATAAATCAACAATCATACACATACACAGTACACCAATATTTTTTACATGGGAACCCAATGTGGGAGAAAACCATGAAACGTTTTTTCTTATTTGACTTTAAGAATTACATTCATTGGAAGCACCAACTTCCATTTTTTTCCAGCTACAACTTGAAGGAGGCTCCGACCCCTTATTTTCAGGCTACAAACTGAGGGAAGCTCCAAATCCCCAATTATCTGGCTACAACAAGAAGGATGCTACAACCCCCTATGTTCTTCGTCTACAACCGGAAGGTGGCTACAATCACCTAGCTTGTCCCCATACAACCGCCCTGAAATATAAGTGCCAAATTTATAAACTGAATATGTCATTTTCACAACTTGTTCTGTCAAATGTGTCACTCTATACTCATCAACCAATTTGATCTAATCACATATACCTCAAACACTATACCACAAGCATGTACCTCAAAAAATGTGCTAGAACCTCATTGTTATACAACCTCTATTTGTACCAATAAATTCAGCAACATACCTCAACCAAATGCCCTCATCAATTTCATCATCCAAATCTAATTTGTAACTCTTGGTGTATATGATCACATACTTGCAAACATTCCTTAACTTTAACAACAAGAGACTAGAATTTTCATAAAACTT